>JADFUC010001988.1:0-43662 GCA_019722365.1 Lithospermum erythrorhizon
CTGGCCACGGCTGTGGTCCTACCTTAAAGAGTTTTGTATCCCTATTTATTCCCGAGTCCATTCTCCCCAAGTTTTCATACATGGAAGACGCTGACCTTCCGCGACGGGGCGGATCTATACGGGACATCTCACTTTGCCTAGAACCTCCTCCTTGTCCAACGCAGCGATTTGGTTCTCTCGATCACCGGGCGCAGGATATACCAAAACATTCGTATAGATTGCCACCAACTTGCTTGTTAATGGCCCCGTCTTGTATGCACGTAAGTACAATTGATAATTTATCCTACACAGAACTTTTCACCAAGACAATTTAAGTGAATCAAGTCTTTTATTCCATAGGCAGTTAAATAACGAAAACGTGTTTACATAGTATTTTTCTCAGATGGCTCCATCATCGCGCACTGCGCCTTCTGCTTCCAGTTCATACGTGAGTAGTCCCACGACTCTCCTAATTTACGATGGGCTTTCCCGTGAGGACTCCAATTTTCCGGGTTTCCCATGTTTAACGCCTATCATGCTTATGAGGACCAGATTCTAACCAGAATCGTCTGCCCGACCATTTTGTTGCAAGTAGTGAGGCTACTCTCATTTCCTTGTATCTGACCATTTTGTCCACCGCGCCAGCCCTTTTTTCCTCCAACAGGTCCAATTTGAGCCGCAACCCCTGCTCGTTGGCTATCTCATAGTAATATGAAACTCGAGCCGTCTCATTGGCTATCTCATCATAATATGAAACTCAAGCCGTCTCTAAGTGAATCTTCACCGGTAACAGGGGATCGGATCCATACACCAAACTGAATGGGATTTACCTGACGGATCTCGGTCGTCCGTGAGCACTAAAGTACTGTTGGGAGATCCTGGTCCCAACAGCCCCTCTCCTCTTGAAGCCGCTTCTTTACGCCCTTGAAAATTACTCGGTTCATTACTTCTATTTGGCCATTGGCATGGGGATATGACGCGGAGGCCGTCTCGCATTCCATATCCGCCTCCGCAAACAGATCTTCAATCTTCTCCTCGACCGTGAACTCCGCGGCCTCGTTATTGGGTGACTGCACCGGGCACACCCAAACCGTGAAAAATTTCCAGTACCATTATACCTACTCTTGATCCCGCTGCGGCAATGGCTTGCTTACCCTTTAAGTAAGAGTCTGAAGCGTATCGGACAAAAGATGCTAACTATCTCGCATGAGGCCGATAAAGGATGCTACGGCCCTTCCGTACGAATCGCACTCCGCATTTAATACTGCCACGGATGGCCGAATATTCTCGACCGTATGATCTTCTCGCTGGCCGTGGCTTGCTATTGACAAGCCAATACATGGCCCCATTTATCTCCTTTGACTACCATCAACCCTTCCTCACGGGTGACGACTTCAACGCTGGCCTCAAAGGACCCTCCGCAGGACCCCGTCTCCGCAGGTGGTATACCTAAGCTCTTTGATTTGTTGCCAACGGAGATATTCGAAGGAGTCCGGGGCTTCTCAAGAATTGTGAATATTTCGATACCATGGTCCGGGTAGTCCTCACCTCCGTGGCCTTTATCCATTACATTCTTTTTCGCCCAAGGCTTCCTCCACACCCATTCTACTCCCTCGTGGAACTGGGAGAATCTCATACTTTGCCATGTACCAAATGGGATAGTTTGTCTACTCCTTATTCCTTTCCTGGGAGAACATGCCCGCGACAAGTCATAACGTCACACTCATTAATTAGAGGCTCCTTAATTAGAACAACCTCAATTGCAGGCTCATAACGGGTCTAATTGCTAACTTAGTTAACCGATTTCTTAATTAAAATAGAACAACTCACTAGTAACTCACTAGTAAATAGAACAACTCACTAGTAACTCACTAAAATAGAACAACACACCGATTTCTTAATTGCTAACGAAGTTTGTCTACCTCCTTAATTAAAATAGAACAACTTCACTAGTAACTCATTATTTAATTGCAGGCTCATAACGGGTTCACCTGCTAACAGTTAAACCGATTTCAACGAGTTTAACGGGTGAATTTTGGGACTTGGTATTTAGGGGATTAGGGTTTTTCATGACATGAGAATATGAAAAAAACCTCCACCTCCCTCTCAAAAGTGCCACTTTTTCGAGAATTGGAAGAGTTTTTCCTTCCACCCTCATTTCATCTTCAAACTCTAGCAAGTTCAAGACTGTCTATTTCGTGTGTGCAATCTAGAGGACATCATTTCGCAAGCTGAAATAAGCACGAGAGGATTTTGAAGGGGCTTTCAGCGAGGCGATCAGCGGGATTGGGGTCTATTCGCTCATTGAAATGTAAGGATTCTCGTGATTCATACATTTATTCTATGTGTTTTAGATTAATTTAAATCATTTTGAGGATCCGGGATGTATGAATTTGGTGTTTATCACAAATGAAATTCATACTGCATTCTAACATCCTCTGCCACCCATTCTACTGCTGTGGAATCGGGAGAACTTACCTCACATGGCTAGTCAGACGCTTTGTTCAATTTCTTTATTCCTTTCCCGGGGAACATGCTCCTCGCTGTGACAAGATCGAGTGGCCAATTAAGCTCGGCAGGAATTGCTTCAATAATTTTAAAATCGCCATACGGCCCACCAAAGAAACGAGAATCCGCCCTTATATGGACGCCAAGCTCGCCCCCAAAGCATTTCCTAATAAAAGACCATCGGGCAAAGTTGCTTCATACTCTACCTTATTATTCATGGTCATGGCAAACCCGAGGCGATTCGATTTTGTGACCCTTCAGACCACAATAGGATTCTCGCCCCGAGCTTTGTGGGATTGCTTCGAATCATTTGACGATAAAAACTCCGACTTTCTTATAGGCCTCCACCAAAGCTGATTAACGGGGGAGCCTAGTCTTCACTGCGGGTACATTCAACTCCCCGGTTTCAGCTTCGACTTTGATAAGCTGCCCGTAGCTTGTACCGGAGATCAAACTCGGCCGCTCTATCGCCACGATGATTGTGGGTTAGCCACTCTCTCCTTCCTGCGTGATACGAGACGCCGATTGGCCTTATACTCGGTATATGTGCAAGGAAGATCTATTATCACCTTTACTATGTGCATTGTTGATGTTATCTTATACTTTGGTATATGTGCAAATGGGAGATCTATTGTCACTTTGCTATGGGCATTGTTGATGTTGGCCTTATACTACGGTATAAGTGCAGTGGTTATTAGCGATTTATCTATTCCTGCAGGTAGACGGATTGAGTATATGCGCATTAGAGGGTGGTATATTTGTGGAGATATGAGAGATAAAGGTGAAGACTAGAGTTATGGGGCCACGGTCAGCCTCTATGATTTTGCCTCATGCTTTGTGTGTCTTATTGAGACCTTCTATTATATCTCGACATGTTATGCCCGAGACCTTCTTTGAAATCTTATTGTAGGCGACTATATTACGAGGTCCTGCATATCTTATATATATATGTATATTATCTATGTCATTATAACATTGTATGTCTCTGCTCTATGGTAAGTTCACTCCCTTTGTGTTAAGTGTTCATTGCTTTCAAGTTTACACTCCATTTTCGCTTTGGGCGGCATTTCATTTGTGCTGATTGGATAAAGTGGCTTAGTTGAGCCAGTGAGGTCAGTTGAGAGCTCTGTTCGAAAGTGGCTAGTGACCATCGGGCGGCGTGAGGATCCTCATACCGATTTTGATGCTATCAATCGCTTTTGACGGTTGTACTTTATTTCAAACTTAGCCTTGTCGGGCAATTATTTTGTATTCTCAATACAAAGATTATTCTCCATGGTACTTTAAGCCAAAGATTATCAGTTTTTGGGATACGCGTATATATACGGTGTCGTTGGTTAAATATCACCTCGATGGATTTGTAAAATTTTAAAACGGTTATTATTTTGAGAATATTAATGGAGAAATTAAATTTTTGGATGAAACGAGTTTTAAACCGAGTCGCCCATCGGCTCGCGACTCTAAGATTCGGATTATAATATGATTCTCACTCAGGCGGCTCTAATTGGGCGGGTCGTTACAACATATACATAATTGATAGCCAAAAATATTTATACTTGACTAGTAGTTTGAGATGCCGCAAGCCTGCCACCACACCCTTTTGGCTATCCTAATAAACATGTTTGAGAAACCATTTTGAATTATCAATAATTATTTAAATAAGCAATCATTTTGATATATTTTTGGTTGTTTTAGATTTTTATACGCATTTGGTTTTTATTTTGTGAATGTAGAATTGATTTTTTCACATTCCTATTTAAAATCATTTGTAGGTGTTTTTGGTTACAAATATATGAATAACTAACCACTTCCATATGTTTTTGGTTGTTATGAATGCAACATTTTTTATTTGATTCGATTTCTCATTTGGACCATTTTATTTGTATTTTGGTTAACAAGTAAGCGAATAAACAACCACTTTGATATGTTTTTGGTTAGTAAATTATATTATTTGTTCTTCGTTTTAATGTTGTGGAATACTTTTATTCATATTCTCATTTGAAAATAACTTTCAGCTTGTTTTGATGAATATTTATCCTAAAAGAAGACGAGAAAAGAAATAAACAAATCAATGAATGACTAAAAAAATTACAAAATAAAATACAATGGATTCTGAAAAAAAAATCTGAAATAATAATTGAATTTAAAATTTGAAAATATGATAATAAATACAATTTAAAAGCAAAACATAAAATGAAAAGTAGGATAAAAAGATCATGAAACAATCAATTAGTTGTGATGAAATTTGAAATTCAAAAATCAAATCAGAAAAACTGTAACTGAAGTTTAAAAAGAAACAAATAAATTAATTCATCAAATTTTATCAACCACCCAAATTTATGTAGAATCGATTATTTGCTTTATTTATTTATGTTCATTAAAACGTGAAAGACAGAATTGCCTTTATTTTTAATAATGGTTCCATAAGCCTTAAATACCATGCTTATAATTCCTAAGTACCTAAGAGTAACTTCATAAAAGCAACCTCTAAAAATAAAAAATCTAATGATTTAGAATGAATTTTAGGAAAATTTTTATCAAGCTTATGTAAATTCCGTTAGAGGTATACTTGGTTTCATTAATTTATCATGTTGGTCGTCCAAGGCGATAGGCCACTCATAAAGGTGGTAATGGCTAACGATCCGGCCTCGGCGGGCCATTCGGGGCCCGGCAAACCATTCTCGTTCGAATTTGGCCTCGCCTACTAGGCTCATTTAACGCCCCTATCCATTAAGAAATGGGGCGGATGGGGGCGCATCGATTGGGCCCTAAGTCCATGGTCTGCCCGGAAGTCCACCCGACATTCGCAGAGCCCGGCCCTGCTCGGTTCGAGGCCCTCGTATCTTTGCATCAAACGCTGGCTAACGCTTAAAATAAACGTGTCACCGCTTAAATTGCATAAAAAACTATTCTTTAAAACATATGTTTTCATCCTGTAAGTAGTTGAAACTTAAAAGTGGTAATGCTTACATTAAACGCGTACCTTGAACACAAAAAATAGCGCAATAAAGACATATTGTATTCCTGTAAGTAGTCCGGTGAGAAACGGCAAATATTTAGGACAAACGTACAATCGCTTAACACATAAATGTTGAAGAAAATAATAGAATTACACACCATAAACAATTAACAACAACTTAAACCTAAATTATCGAGAAAGCGACAACACAATCTAAAACAACCGACAACCACATAACATAATCATTGTTCAAATACTAAAACGCATAACATAAAAAATTAAATTTGTAATGTCATAAAATAAAAAGAACCATAATTTTTTTGAAATTGAAAGTACATAACATGAAACAAATCACAATCACTCATGTGTTTCTTCTGTGTCATCTCCTCCAACTGTCATCCTTTTCATTTTCATCTTCGACGATCAACTGCGGCTGTGGTCGCGCGGCATCCCCATTGTCAACCTTGCTATCCTCTACCCAAGATGTTAGACTATCTATCTCAACCCCTTATTCCATGCATCGCCGTCTCTCATCTCACCAAACATGGCTAACATGTTGATGCTCATCGACTTTATTTTAAAGCTCGATCGGACGATCCATGTGATGACCGCTTTGGTCGAGGAACAAAAGCGAGGCTATGGATAGTAAATGGCCTCAAGACTTGGTAACCATCCTAGTGGCGGTACTGGGCGCACATTTGTTGAACAACAACACGCTATCCTTCACGAACCTCAAATTTCTGAAACTCTCACTTAGAAAGAACCGACCTCCCACATATACAACTCATAAAAGATCATTGTCTTCCCTATCATAGTGTCCTTCTTACATTGTATCATTTGTTGATTTTCTAAAACTAGAACACCTTGGCAATTGACCAAAAATGAGAGAGAGTATCATCCTATATTGATGCGGAAGCTTGTTTTTTTTATAGTTCATATGTAATAGCATCACATGTACACCGACCTAACCCCATTCACAATAGCCCATGTACCAAACGCATGTATGAAAGTAAGCTCCGACGCTTGACTATTAGTGGGCAAAATGACCCCTTGAATGACCTTCCAAATAAAATTTTGAAGACCGTTCAAATTGTACTTATACGCTTATAACATATTTCGTAGTCAGACGGATATCATATGAATGACCGCACACCATTCAAACTCAAATCTACAATTATTAGATCGGCCTCTTCATTATAATCGCGGAATCCATCCCTACTCAAAACCGAACACACTTAATTAAATCTCCATTCCTTCCTTCAGTGATTACCACCTGGCCGTACACCACACTGTGAAACGACACACCACGCACTGAATAAGTAACCCTAAGTGTACGATGAAATTGTGCACCTAGAATCACTAGTAAAAGTTGCAAATAATTGAACATTGGCATCTTCTAACCAATTGCCTCCACACCTCCCCATGCCTGAGGTATATCCGGCCTTACATTGTAATAGTTTATCCTTCGCCTCGCCCCTCGGCCCTCATACGCGGGGCAAGGGAGCTTACCGGGGTCTCGCTCTACCACCCTCCCTATTGCAACTTCTTCATCTTGAACAACTTTTTTGCTTTTGATTTCTTTTTGTTCCATTATTCAAATTGGAGTTTAATTTGATGGATATCAGGTACTTAATATGTTTGATAGATGATTTGACGGTGAGTTAAGGATCAATTGAGAGAAATTTGCCTGGGAAGTTAAAATATATGCTATTATGTTGAAAAAGTCGCGATTTTTAACCTTGTTCAATTTGTTCTCGAACCTAGCGGGGTACCGCTTAATTTAAACGCGCCACCATTAGTGAAAAAAGAGCAAGACTCCCTTTAAAATGCACATGATAAACGTGCTCACGCTTAATTTTAACGGGCACGCTTGCTACACACAAATATTGGTTTATGCAGAAACGTGGCCACGCTTATTTTAGACGTGTCACGCTTGTCACCCGGTAGCAAACTAATATCTTGTGTAGCCCCAAACGTTACCCCGCTTCAATTAAACGGCCTCGCTTGAGCATAAACGCGGTAACGCCATTTAGACAAGCATCAATGCTAAGAACACATTTTGTAGAATATATAAACTTTTAACTTAGTGGAACAAATGAATATTTTATTATTTAAGCCGCTCACGCTTATACTGCACGCCAGAGTTTACATGAGTTCTTAAAATAAAATTATACAACCTAATCATCATAACTCCAATTAATCTTCGACTCTTCTTTGTCGGAGCTCCACTTCATCGCTCAATGTGTCAGTCTCTTCTTTCTTCAATTTCTTCAATGTCGCTAAGATCATCGAACATATCTTTTTGCTTTTGTTCTATGAGTGAGTCTCGATCTGCATCCATGATCGGTAGCCGCCCAATCTCTGATACACACACATACTTCAATTGCCGAGCTTGTAAGTCTTGAACGCCTTTGAGCGTATTGTGTTTCGCCATGCTAAATGCGTATTCACTAGCTATCAGGAGACATAAGTATCGAAAAATATTTTTCCATCTTAGAATATACCTGAAACAAGGTTTCCTTGCTCGCCCACCATTTTAATATATCAAAAGGATTACTATCATTATATTGACTAATTCAAAGCTCATGGGTCAAATATCGAGTCAACTCATTCGTGTCTTGTAGGAGTTGATCATTTTCACCTAATAATTGTAAAGCATTTATAAGGTGATCATGTTGACTTCAGATTTTTAAATCCTTCTACTGTGGGCACATCAAAAGTTTGTATTATTTGAGGCGCGGCTCATTTTGCCCATACCTTCATTCATATTTTGTTATATATATTATACAAATAAGTTTCAATTCCACCTTTATATTTTTAATATCAAAATTTTTTAGTTCGGGCATTAAAGGGTATTAAAGCATCATAAAACACGTCAGAGAAATGAAAACTCTTAAATTAAAATTAGGATCCATTATTGCACCAATTGCATACGACGCCGTATATCATGAAAATATTTTAAAAACTTATTTTCATATTTGGAACCATATCTCTAACAACATACTATCTCTATGTATAGTCATATGAATGGAAAGATTAACAACACATTCTAAAGAAAGATGAAGGTTTGGATGATGACAGCTGAAAAACTTTAGTATAATTTTTAATCGACTCTAGAACTTTTAAGCACTATAACAATATTTCATTACTATATTTGAGCGGCACATAATATTCACCAACCGAGCATGCTTCTCATATAAAATATCAGGATTTCTTTCCTTATACATATATATATATATGCAGTAGAACTAGAAGATCGTGAACTCTAGTTCTATCTAGGTTCACAATCGAAATACCTCCTAAACTTCTTACCTGAAGCCTCAACTAATTTTTTATATTCATGTTTTCTTACCCCCCCCATTAACAACAAAATTAACGGCCTTCTAATTAGTAAAATAAACTCATCACAAAAAAACTTTATTCCATTTTTACCAACTAATCAAGGAAGTGACATAAACATCTAACGTGGAAAGTTCACTAAAACTGCTTAATTGACATCTTTAATTTTTCAATTGAAACGTTATTAGCGGACGCATTATCAAATGAAATTGAAGCAATCTTGTTCATACATTTGTAATCTTCGGCACATACGAGTATACCTTCAACAATTTGAATATTGTTATGTTTAGCAATTGATCTAAAATAAAATACCCTCCCTTTGTAAAACCTAATCTTTATCAATCCACGCATGTTACACACATTATATCAAAATCAGAAGACAATTCAATATCACTAGTCAAACAAATTTTATAAGGCAAAGTCGAAAGGGTTGCACCTAGAAGAGTTTTTCATTTTTAAATATTTAAAAGCATGTTCTAAAGTAGTACTGGATACGGTTAGCTCGGGGATTAACGATTTTTAATCCAATTAGTGAAACGCCATCCATCACAATGATTAAAAGGCAAAGAACTACCGATTACAAATTTCATAGTTTCCATCCTATGTTTCAAAATATTAAAAGAAAGAAAGTTACCTCCGGTTTGGGTATTAATCGCCTTGTGTACCACCCCTCACACCACCATCCTTAGTGATCTTAGCGATTTAATAAGTTTCTAGCAAGACGCGCTCCTCCTTTACTCCTCACCCATTTTCCATGATAGGTTTCTTACAATCTATACAAGTTAAGCTTTTTTAATTTTCACGGTCGGCCACAAAATGTTACAAATCCATGACTTTTTTTTTCCTTCCATTAGTATTATCTGTAGCACTAGATCGGTAGTTAGTTACTGTAATTCATCCATTTGTTTATCATCATCTAGATTAAAATTATTAGACACTTCAGCAATTATCAATATCACTTCTTTGAACATTTTTACTAAGATTACATTTTGATGCCATTAATTTAGAAGAACAAATAGCACAATTATAAAAAAGATGATAGATAATACCGAACCGAAGATTTAAACGAACAAATCCCCACGGCTCGAGAAGGAATCCTTAGACTTCGATCGGTCTCTAGACTTCGATCAATCCTAGACTTCGATCGAATCTCTTAGACATCAATAAAAGACAAGTAACGAGTACTTGTAATTGCTTTAGGAAAAAGTGATTGTGGAATATTTGTAATCAAGTTTAGAATTATCAGAGTTGCGAGAAATTTAAGAAATGCCTTTATAGAGCCTCCATGGTGTCTTTGGTACATCTTCTGCTAGGAACAACGTGGTACTGCTACCGGTTGATCAAAGGTACCACGCTTAGTATAAAAATTAAAGAGACGCTGGGACTAGATTGTAACATTTGATTAAACGCTATCACGTTAATTTATAAAAAGTAGTCGCGCATTTATTTGTAGCCGTTGGGAAAATTTACCGTCGGGATCTAACGTGGTACCGTTTGATCAAACGGTATCAATGCTTAGTACAAAATAGCCGTTAATAGCCATTGGGACTAAACGTGGTACCGTTTAGTGGAACGTGGTACCGTTTGTTGCATAAGTTGATCAGAAAGCATTTTTCTTGGATCTATAAATAGAGCATTTTTATTGTTCGATAATCACAACTATTAACTTAATCAATTTACAATTGTTTATTAGCATATTGTTCACTATGCCTCCAAGAGAAAGCACCTGTAGGGAGTGCCGTGTGTTATGCTTTTTCAAGATTATCGTAGATTAACTGAAAAGTTAAGGCTCAAAGCTACCTCTCGCTTTGCTCAATCGTTCTCAACTTTTTTTAAATTAAAGGTAAGCTAGCTATGGATTTAATTTCCAGCTTCATGATGTCAAAATTGAAATGGAAGGTTCGAGGATGGTGACGAAACACATCATGTTTACTTGCTGGATAAAAGTGGTTTTACTTAGGAACGCCACACATGTAACGCAAGCATTTTGTAACTTTAGGTTTCACCATGAACGGATCGAACGTAATCATTGTATCGCTTTTC
This sequence comes from Lithospermum erythrorhizon, assembly GCA_019722365.1. Classification (NCBI taxonomy): domain Eukaryota; kingdom Viridiplantae; phylum Streptophyta; class Magnoliopsida; order Boraginales; family Boraginaceae; genus Lithospermum; species Lithospermum erythrorhizon. Next base: position 10,829 of record JADFUC010001988.1, read on the forward strand.
GCTGTCAGTTTGGTAACGATATTAATTGTTGTGAGAAAATGCCTATCAGATCTTTAAACCCGCCTATTCGAACTATTAATAAATCATTATTTCATTATAAATGTTATTTGTTCAATTCATCATCAACTTTGAAAATTTATTGTAATAAACGGCAACGTTAAAATTGCTATGTTGGGACGCTATCGCAAAAAAAAATTGATAACTATCGCAAACGGGTATCATTTAATACAAGAGTTTGCCATCGTCAGTCTCAATACACGGGCTCGAACCCAATAGGCCCAAGATTCTCAATGTAATCGCCCGACCTGCTCAAGAGTGACCGCGGACCTGGCCGAACATGTGATGCGGCCGCCTGGGCCGATTCTTAAGGCCGGGCCGGCCCGGTTCGTTAGACACGCTTAAGGTGGGCATCTCATTCTCATAATGTTAAAGAGGCCATCGAAACCCGCCCTGACCGAAGCTTAAAGCAAAGTTTCATTCTGGACCAAGGAGTCCACAAATGTAGCAGGCCCACTAGATGATGGGGCTCTATCAAGTATCAACATCCTGGGCAGTGGGCACTGGCCGAAGGGTAGGGGATGCCGGGCCAATGTTTTTCGTTTTCTTTTTAAAAATAATAATTATTAGTGGTTTCTCTCCACACGCTTTGTATAATCTAACCTACGATCTTTCTAGAATAAGTGAAGTGTACTACCATTAGGAAGCTACACTTCATCGTCTGTTTTTCTTATTCAACCCCTGACCTTTCATAATAGAGTGTACCACCTACTATTAAGAAGTTACATTTCATCGCCCTGCTTTTCTCTAATACCACTTTTATTCCTTATTTCAATAAATGTGAATTGATATTATTGAATTTGATCTTTAACTTTTCGTCATATTCTTAGAACATTTTTTGAAAATTAAAAAAATATTAATGATGAAATGGTTCACATCAATAAACAAAAAAGTTTATTCAAATATATTCGAGGGAGTATTCGGATAAATGGAGATGAATGCTAGACGCTAGCTAGTTGCATCGCCTCTTCGTTCCAAATTGTGTGAGTCATCAAGAATGTGAAATGTGAACAATAATCTTCATATCCGATGTCCTATTTTGTCATTATTTGTTACTTATATAAAAACGATATCGCTTCTTATTTGTGCCAGTCCACAGCAATTTCTACCAAGAGTATGGCGATAAAAAAACGATATCGCTCATTTTAAAGGCCCCGCTTGCCTACCCCGCCCAAGCAGAGTGGATAACCGGGACAAGGTCTCAGACGGGCTACAAGAAAATACAAGAACACACGCGGTAACCACCACACTTGTGAACGAATTTCAGTCAAATGCAGAAAGATCGCCGGTCAACTCACAATGGTGGCGCATTACTCATTGCAAAGTCTACGTCTGCCGGGACATGGAGACATGGACAAGTTAGTTTATATAAATGGATGGGGTACTGGTGTGGGGACCAGTAATGTCTTGGCATTATAAGACACTTTGTGAAACGGCAACATGTCATCATAGTGATTGGAACCAATGAAATCTACCTCTAGCTACTAATAACAAGCTTTACCCACTCCACCCAATTTGGTGCATATGATGCCACGCCGCTCCACTTGTGAATGCAGCCTGATGCTCTTAGTTTGGTTTGTTTGTTGGGGTTCATGAGTCACACTCCATCCCAACATATGATTTTCTTGCTTTTCCCTACCTTTGTTTTCTAGTACTTTCTTGAATTGTCATGTTCTTTTTGTAATAATGTCTCTCATGTGTTCAATTATCATTAAGATTCTCATAATAAAAGGTTAGGGAGAGAAATTGTATATATTAAGTCTATACTACATATAGGGAGAAAACCAGTAAGATTAGTCCCGTGGTCACATGATATATTACTTATAATAATAAGGTCTCAACATCGAGTCCCTATAGTGATAAAGGATGGTTTAAAAAAAATACATGTAGGAGAAGAAACACTAATAGATAAACATAATAGGCGACGATTACCGAGTATCACCACGCTGGCTAAAAATACGCCCATTCGATCATTGTAGCTATCGATCGTTGATCAATATCGTGCCGGGCCACCAACGATTTTAACGCTTAATCGAGTTTTTCCCGATTTTGAAAGGAACATCTGCTATTTCATATATAATAAAATAAAAACCAAAAATAAACGATATCTCCTCATCATTTTCTCCAAACCACTAATTTCAACCCCAACCAATAACTACCCGTACCGCCTCCCTTTGCCTGAAAATCAATATCAGGAAAGTTCCTAGTTCTTGTCAATCTTTCAGCAGTTTTATGACCTATGACTCTAGAATCTTTCAATACCCACCATTGAGTACCCAACAAAGCAAGATTATCAAGGTTGAGTTCATCAGTCCAAGTTAAACCGAATAACATGTAATTAATAATGTAATCAAAATAAATAGTCCAAAATTGCTATGCTTAACTAATTTCATTGGTGAAACTAGTAAATGACAAACTGAAAATTTCATTTTGTCAGCAAGAGAGTTCAGTCTGAAACTATAACTCCAATAAACAGTGCCAGAATCGTCTAAGCAACAAGTTTGGTGGCAGTGGTTGATTCATATTTAGTCATGGAAGCTTGGTCTTCTTATAAGGAAACAACAAGGGTGGGTTGGGGGTAAGGGTACGGAAGGGGGGCAGGTTTTGGGGGTGGGTGGTTTGGGAAAGGTGGTAGGGAGGGCTGTGTTGATTTATTTTTTGTTTATTTTATTATATATGAATTGACAAAATACCCTCTTGAAAATCCGAAAAATCTCGATCAAGCATCTAAAAATACATGGAGTGACAAACTTTGCCTTCTAAAGAACGATAATGATCAAAACAATTAAGGTTGACGACAATGATCGGATTTATGATTTAAGAATGCGAATGATTCTAATAATTGCCCTTATATTTTCGATATAAGTGTAGACAGTCAAAATTTAATTAATTAAATTACGGAACCTAATTTAAGAGGGTCGATTAATTAAATTAATTAAAGGCCAATCCAAAGACGCATACACGTTGGTATTGTGTTTCGACGAAATGCCAATTAAAATCGCATAAATGTAAATTAAGTGGTCCCGCTTATTTTAGCCACCGAATGAATTAAATCGGTGAAATTAGGTTTTATCATTAATTAAAACCTAATTATACATCTCGGTGATGTTGATGAAAATCGAATAAAAACATGGTTTTTGGACAAAGGGCTCAAAATCAGTCCGACAAAAAATAAACAATAACAAACTAGTGGTAACTCTTTTTACTCCAAGAAATAAACGACGATATACTAAGTCGGCATCTCATTGTTCTCCAAAATACTATTAACATTATTTAATATTTTAATATTATCCGGCACCCAAATTGGCCAAAATCTCTAACGGTCCGTATAGTAATCTATGTCATTATGTATTAACCAATAAGAAGAGAGCCCGAAAGTCTATAAATATCCCCTATTTCGTCGAAAAATTTCATCTGAAACACACAACAAAATACAACAAAAAGCCAAGTGGCATCTCTGAAGATAAGAATGTACTAATGATCTCTTCATAGAAAAGGTTTGAATATAATTGCTTCTTCAAGAGAAAAATATCAAATCTTCAACCTATAAGCCTAAACAAACAAGTGTCTTAATCAAGAAATGAATTTAAGAACACAAAAATCTTCAACTTCATACCAAAATAAAGGCTCCCCCAAAATTAGGGTACAAGGTTGAATTGTCAGACAAAATGCAATAATTTTAGAATCAAGACTAAAAATCGAGCAAGAACTGATCATTCAGATCTCATAAATCAAATAAACTACACATGATTAAGCTTATAAATGCCCATTTAGTAAATCATAAAGATACAAGATGAACAAAACTCACCGCTTATCAAGAAACATCATTTTTGAGTAAGGTGTTAACACATCCTCTTGATAATACAAGTATATCCACCGGATGTAACTCAAAATCAAGCATTGGTTACCACACACCACTCATTCTAGCCGCATTTTAAATCGTTCGTTAAGGCCCTCTACCAGACACAAAAATCAAATCAAGTCTAAATCCTCACCTAATTCAAGTCTATAGACCAAGATCGTTCAGACAACCATACGGGCATACGCTACTAAGGTTTCTTCTACCGACTATATCCAAGTCAAGATCAAGTCCAAAGACTCAAGTCTTTTATCCAACAGAGATCACATTGATCCGCATCTCTATCGAGTCTCACATCCAAAATTGAGGCACAAATCTAAATACGTTTTAGGATCATATAACGCCTAGACGCAAATTCAAGTCCAGTTTTAGGATCGCATAACGGTTCATGCACAAATCAAGTCCACTTCACAATAGGCGCCCCCACTCAAGACTCAAAGCGCAACCGCTCAAGACTACATCAAATCCAAGTCCACCATCTCAAGCAAATGTATATCGCTTAGGTGAGCAATGATTGATAGTCGGACCTCAATCGCTTGATAAAACTTTTCTTTGTACCTGGGGATAGGATTTCCCAAAAGGGGTTTCATTGTATCAAAAGCATACACTATCAATAATAAAATCTATCTAAGAATTACAAATCTGGGCACGACTCGGTGGGATTATCTCACTTTCATCATCACGACTCAAAGATGCTTCCAAGTGATTTATCCGTACTTCCATGTTCCAAGGAATAGTACAAGGTAATCGGAGTCACAATGCGTGGTCTATCGACATTGCATCAACCAGCGTGTACTACCAATCGGCTGAAGAAAAGCAGTAAATTCTAAGAGCTCTGTAGATTGAACACCGGAGGACAACATCAAGTTGTAGTGTTACATCTAGTTCATCCATGAAAGTATTTACAAGATGAAGATATGTCTCACAATCGACTTTCCAAATTCTATTTATTATTTCATGATTTATTTGGTATTACCACCTCGATCTAAGTTAAGTAGCTTCCCTAGTAAAGGTGATCGAAGACATGGCCAAGCAAATGCAACTCCAAAGTGAGGCATTATCCAACATGGCTAGAAGATTTAAGAACATGAAGAACAACAATAGGTAGACGCGACCTCGATAATCTAACTTCCTCAAGACTTAACACCCTCAAAAAAGATGCACCAAAACTCCATCTTACTCCACCATGTCAAGCCTCATATGTCTCATGGACAACCAACAAAGATGGTAGTAAAGACCCTATGTATCTTAGTCAGGGATGACCATACCCACACCACAACTCAGTGGAGTTCATATCAGTAGTCAAAGACAATCGTAACGAGGTCATACCATCATACCTTATGTCAAACCCTACTCCCAGACAGATAAGCTGAATATGCCTCATGGCTATCAAATTCTTCCAAATTCCAACAGTTTGATGGAGTCAGAGTCCCAAGAAGCACAATACTAATTTCATGAGACACGCAATAATGTTGATAAATGGATCATACGCTTAAAACAAATGGAGATGCAATAATGTCGGGATAGATGTGGATCATATGTTTAAACAAGCTGCTCGAAAATTAAAGGAAACGCATTTGAGTGGCATTAATCGAATCGGAGCCGCTAAGATCACCGTCAAGCAATACTGAATGTGAATTCCTAAATTGATTCTCTTCAATGTACCAATCCATGGGGCTTGAAGTACTTATTAGAGCTAACTAATGCTACGCAATGCAATGCATTTAGCCTCAGAATGTACTTCATAAACATATGGAGAAGTCTCAGCCCTGAATTCATAGATGACTGCCGAAACATCGCCTATCGCAAGATGTGCATTCAAGGCATGCATCGGGACCTCGTGATTATATCTTGCAAGGTATACTTTCCAAAACTTTCGAAAGCAAATTATCAACCGTAGGTCATGATAATGGAGTTGACTATACCAACAAAGGAAGGGGTACGAGTACATCAACATCCATGCTCTACAATTCCAAATTTGAAGATGTAGATCTCGAAGAGCCATATAAAGAAGATGTACATGTCACAACTTCCAAGTCAACAAAGTCCTCCTTCAAAGCCAAAAGAACACAAGGAGATACTAAATATGGAAGCAGGATTCGTCCAACGCTAAAAGAGATGCAAGCCAAAGAATATCCATTTTGACTCGACGCCCTAACAACTGAGTCGCTAAATGAAAAGCTCATAGAGTTTCCTCGAATCCAAGCTTACTCTTGAAGATGTCAATAAGCATTGAACAAAAATCTTATTGCAAGGACAAATACCGTTTGCTTGGTCATCACACAAAAAGTGTTTCACCTTCAAAGAAAAGTCATGGGTTTGCTTGATCAAGGGACCATATGCTCGAGGAAGACAAAGCCGGCCAGAAATTCATGACCGTTGTAGCAAAAAACACATAAGTACATCGGGACAAAAGAAAAACTATAGAAAGCTACTCCGATAACTCCCCATATTGAAACCAGAAGCTTCATGCTACATGCTGAGAATTTGTCAAATCCCGACTACAACAAGGGCAAAGATGAAGTGCCCAAAGGTTTAAAGTACCAACCAAATCGAGATCAATCACCAACTAGTCGAACAAACCATAACGATCTTCCGCAGGTCGAGATAAAAAGCATGGTCTTCAAAAGATTGGGTGCAACAAGCCAAGTAACCGTACCCAAGAGGCCGTAAAGAAGCCACAAATTGGTGTTCTAAAAAACTTAGAGCAAAACAACAAAGACAAAAGGATGGTCTTCAAAAGATTGGGGGCAACAAGCCAAGCACCCATACCCAAGAAAGTTAGCATTAATAACAAATCCACAACAAGCTTCCATTGTGTATCAAGAATCAGTAAAAGTAATGTATACCACATATCTCAGATATGTCAATATAAAGAAAAGTATTAAAAAGTATGGAGTCACCAACAAAATGGAGGTAACCATCAAATGGACAATCTTGTCACTCAAGGCAAACACTTGCTCATTGAAGTCATAAAAAGCCATGCCATGCTCCTAGATGCGAGGATAACCGCTCATCGCCTTGATATGAGCCTAAACTGTCTACAATCTCCTTGACATGAGAAGAAACTGTCTCCATTCTCCTTGATACGAGAGTAAACTCGCTCACATCTCTTGATACGTAGGCTAAACTCGTCGATGACTTTCAAGGAGAGCATAAACACCTATTACACTCCTAAACCAGAGTCTAAAATATCCACCCCTGAACTAAGTTTGACTTGATCCTCAATGGGTACGAGGCAACCTGGGAAGCCCTCAAGTTCACCATAACCTCAAAAAAAAAAAAAAATTATTTGTTCCCACAACGTAGCAAAGGCTCGCCCTAAGTACCCACCGGAGCCGAATACTACCAAGGTATCACTCCAAGGTAAGACTGCTCCAATGAGGAATCGCTACATAGTCGGCCCGCATCATCCCCTGCCAATCACTCCACGACGCCTGTGGTCGAGGCATTTTTAGATAAATAAAATTTATTTAATTAAATTATGGAACATTATTTAAGAGGGTCGATTAATTAAATTAACTAAAGGCCAATCCTCAAAGCAGGATATGTATTATTAGGATTTCAATCGAATGCTAATTAAAATTTATTAACGTGTAAATTAAGGGTTCTTTATATTTTACCACTGAATTAATTAAAGTGGTGAAATTAAGTTTTACATATCACATTCAAAACTTTAATGATACATCTCAAGGTGGGTGGGATGATGTAGCATTCAAATATTGTTTCCTAAATTTACGGATTAAAATAATAAATTGAAAGAGAAAACTTAATAAAACAAGATTTCTAGACAAAAGGTCTTAAAAATTGGGTCCGACAAAAGAAACGATGAAAAACTAGGGTAACCTTTACCCAAGAAATAAAACTAATATATACCAAGCTTCCACACTTTGCCGTGTTGTCCAAAAATACTATTCAATATTATTTAATATTTTAATATTATCCGACGGTCCAAATTCCTGCCTCAAAATTTAGCGGTCCGTATCAGAATTCATGTGATTATGGATCAACCAATGAGAAGTTAGAGTCTGAAGTTTATAAAAACTTTATTTTCATTCGAAAATTTCATCCCAAACACAAATAACACAACAAAAGCTCGTGAGAGAATTTAGCAAAAATGTTTTACAAGGTATTTCTTCATAGAAAACCTCTAAAGATTATTGCTTATTCAGAGAAAATATCAAATCTTCAACCTATAAGCCTAAACAGTGTCTAAATTTTTGTGAGTCGAAGTTAAGGACACAAAAATCTTCAACTTCACAAAGCAAAATTACGCCTGTAATTAGTGTACAAGGTCTAATCGGGCGCACAAACTAGTGATTGTGATTTAAGACCTAAAACTGATGATAACTGATCATTCATGTCATAAATCGATAAAACCACATGATTAAGTCGGCAAATGTCCCAGAGTAAATCATAGGCAAAGATATAAGATGCACAACCCCTGCTCCGCCTATCGCAACATTGAAAAAAAGCGCTACAAGACATCCTCTTAACAAGACAAGCATATTCATCCGATAAAGACTTCTAAGATCAAGCACAGTTACTAAGCACCCGACTCCGCCTAGATATACTAAATCGTCATAAGGCCCTTAGCTAGACACAAAATCAAATCAAGTCTAAGTCCCACGACTCAAGTCTATGTGAGCAAAGATGTTCAAACAACCATACGGTATATGCCGGTAAGGGCTTCTCCGCCGGAATTATTCAAGTCAGACGTTCAAGACTCAAGTCTTATCCATTAGAGAACACATTGATTTAGACTACTATCCAAATTTCACATCTGAAAATTGAAGCACAACCAAATACGCTTTAGATCATACAACGGCTCCAGCACAAATTCAGCCTCCAACTTAGATGATACAAATGCCTGCATTAATAAATCAAGTCCAACTCTACACAGCGCCTAAATCAAGACTCAAAAACCAAATCAACCCAAGACTATATCAAATCCAAGTCCAAAGATCTCTGCTAAAATAAGTGCTATTGTGAGCAATAAATTGATAGTCGTATTCGAATCGCTTAATAAAACTTTCTTCTACCTAAATAGGATTTCAAAAATTTCATTGTATTAGTACACATACATTATTTTAATAATAAAATCTATCTAACAGTTACAATAAGTTTACTTATTTACCTTTGTACTTATAAGAATCAAGCTATGACACTGTAATGGAAAGTGTATATTATCAATTCATGTAGGTACTATTTCTACAGGAACTCTAATACTCTTTTAATATTTGAAGTGGAAGGATAATTGTATTTACTAATTCTCGCTCCATAGAAAAAGGGAGTATTAATAATAGAAATTCTAGGTCTGTAGGAGAAACTTCAATTTTATTGAGTATTTATATAGGTACTTATAAAATAATTTTAAAATATATATGACTTCTTGCCTAGTAACATTCATGACAGACTTTCAATCAAGAGGTCTTGGATTCGAGTCTTAATAAAGATATATTTCTATTACTTATAATAGTTTACAAAGAGTCTAAATAATATTATTACTAAGTATAAAAAATCAAAAACAAATTCTAAAACACTTTCACTATATCAAATCTTGGGTGAGTAGATGATTGGATATATACTAATACTAGCAGTTAAAATGTAATGAAATGACACAGATATTTGGATTTGATGGAGTCATGAAAACAATAATTGATCACCGATATAACGTGGTGGTCATCAGTGTGTCCCTGACCCAAATTGTACGACAACGCTCCTAAAATGGGACAGCTGAGATTATACTGTACTAATGCAAACACACACACTGTCACGTCTCTTGTCATCTTCTCATTGTCCACTTTCTTCTCAAATCTTACCTTTCCCAATTCTTCCCATATATAATAATTTTCCTCTTCCCCCTAGCTTTCCATTCTTCAACCATCAAATTATTGCATCAAAATTCCATCAATCATGGGTTTTCCAGTTGGTTACAGTGATCTTTTCCTACCCAAATTGTTGTTACAAATCCTATGTCTCCTTACTTACCTAAAAAAGTTCATCTACATATTCTTGAACTTCGTCGGGTTCGGGGACTTCCTGGAACCCGAAATATCAATCCAGGCAGAACCCAGTTCGGATTCTTGCTCAATTGGTGCGGTTTTGATGAGAGAATTTCTTCCAGTTGCGAAATTCTCGGAGCTAATTGACCCACCTGAAAGCTGTGCGGTTTGTTTGTATGAGTTCGACTTAGACGATCAGGTCCGAAGGCTCACAAATTGTAGGCACATATTTCATAAATGTTGTCTGGATCGTTGGTTAGACCATTACCAAAAAACTTGTCCACTTTGTAGGATGCCTTTCGTGCCTAAAGATATGCAACAAAGCTTTAATGAGAGGATATGGATGACTTCTGGAATTTCTGATTTGTATGGCGATCACTCGATAATTACAACAGACTTGTAGTGGTTCAACTTTTTTGTTTTTTGGTTCTTTTTTTTTAGTAATTATTGATAAGTTCAGATATTTTGTAAATTATGTATAGTTGTATATTATGCGTGAAGAAAGGAAGAAAATGTATGTACAAGATCCAGTTTAACCTTTGTGCTACATTTTGTTACTTTTTCCATAGCGTTAAACATATCGAGCTATAGCATATGTTATGTCGTCCTAAATGGTATATGTGTTAACTTTTATTATAGAAATTATATAATGCGCCCTTCGTTTTTCAATACTTGAACATCGAATTCTAGATTTTTACAAACAAATTAAGATATTGTACACTTTCACATTTTATCCCTTGATTAATGAAAATAAATAGTTGTATTGTATTATCAAGTACCAACATTGTAGTTTTTAAGATGCATGAAAAAGTAATGAATTTGTGTATAAGAAATGATAAAAATGAGTTAAAAAACCTATTTCAATGTTATCAAGTTTATTGTTTCAATGATAACTGATAACTTTTGAGTGATGTAGAAGCTTTTAAGATCGATGCAAAGTGTTAAACTAAATATTAGGAAAGATGTCATAAGAAAAGTGTCGCAACATATAGTAAGACATAAGGGTGGCATGCCTCAAGTGTTCCACTTCGAGTAGATGTATTTTACTAATAAACTTCACTCACGTACGAGATGGAACTATCTCAGGAGTTTGAGATGTCTGGCAGATAGATATCCGAAATTCATGAGATCAAGATGAGTGAAGTTGTTCACGCATTGTAATCATTAATTTTAAGCGACATTCATACAACTTTTAAACACCCCATTGTTGCGTGTAGAGCAGATAGTTTATTTTATAGTGTTCATGTTTGTGTATGTATCATTTGTTTTAGGGTAAATATAGTTGTAATTATCGTGTGAGAATATTTCCATTTTGCAGGTTGCCCCATGAAGTAGGTGTGGTAGTTCACTACTAGAATACGCCTTCAATAGCGACGCTACCGCCGCTACCAACGCTATTCTCTATTTAGCTGGCCGGGTTTGGCGACGATTAATAAACGACGCATTTTAGGCATCGCTAATTCCCCACCGCCGCCACACCATTCTCCACATTAGGCCCGTAAAGTTCGGGCTTACTCCGACGCCATACCGCTTCCACATTCGTCAAAATGTTGGGTACAAATCAAGCCAAACCGACGCTTAAACCTTATTTAATATCTTTTTGATTTAATTAACACCAACTCCAAACCGAGGCCAATATTTTAGTTAATTTCTTTTTGATTTATTTTTACCTACGCCATACCCCCTCTAGCACTATGTAAAAAACTCTTTCACCTCGACGTCAAACCGACTCCAATGAATAATAATTTTTGCTAGCAAATCTCTTTAACACGTTGACACAATCCCCCGACGCCTCATTTCTACAAATTTTTGAAAAAATAGCAACTCGTTGTCGTAATAATATATATAAAGAACATGGTCAGATTCCGCTCATTCTTAATTCATCCAAATCATACAAACAATACATAAAACATCAAAGATCCAATCCATATTACAAAAAACATACACCATATAACAAATACAACACAAAGATCCAACTAATATAAAAATCAAACATAATAAATGTCAATTCATATAAACATGAAAGATTAATTCATAAACATCAAACATATTAAACATCCAATTCATATAAACATCAAACATTAATTAATATAAACATCAAACATTCAAAAAACATAAAAACCCAATTACCTTCGAAACTTAATGCATTTTTCCTATACAAAAGTAATAAAATAAATTACATATATTCAATATCAAAACTACATTAAATATAATAACAAAATAAAAATATAATAATTACCTTTTGAAGTGTTCGATTCAACTACTCATCTACAAAACAACATAATAAAAATATATATATTAGAAATTACCTCTTCAATTCACATCACCTACAAAAATAAAAAGAAAGGAAGAAGTTATTAATAATTACCTCTTTCAATTGACCACTTTCGAACTCACTCATAAAATAAATCAAATTTGAAGTCAGTACACAATCAAATTCATGGAAATGAAATTATTAATAAGATAAAATGTAGATGATATTATGTTGCTGGTTTGGGAGAAATAATGTTGGAATGATGATAATGTAAGATATATAGTGGAATATGAAAATCTGCACGACCCGTCGCCATCCTGACGCGAAATGAAAATAATTTATTTGAATTTCCCTCACTTTTTAAGGGAGGCGGGAAATCTGAAATTTACACCGTCGCCATACCGACGCTATACTGTCGCCATTCTGGAAAAAAATGATTGCAGTAATATTTACGGACCGACGCCATACTGCCTCCATACCATCGCCAAATCTGATCTGCAGAAAAAAAAACAATTTTGCAAACCAAACTCCCTGCATATCTCATGATAACAAAAACCAAACTGTCCATATCACAGTTTTTCAACACAATATCAATACGCAATAAATACAAAGTACACTACTACACTCATTGTGCATTTCAATACGAAGTTTAATACAAAGTTGTCAATTATTACATGAAAAACTTGTAAATTAAAATATTTGATTATTAATTGTCTTCCGAGGAGTTGTCACTATCATTTGGGCCAAAGTAGCCTTCCTCATCGTCATCAACGCGATCGCGGTAGTCCGACTCGTAATCTGAACCATCTCCATGATTTGATACCACATCGTCCTCCTCTTCAAGAATAACGAAAACGCCCGCTTCAACAACGACAACATCATTGATTGGATCAATAGGAACCGGCGGAGGTTGTCGCTCCTCTTGGAAGATATCTTGAGTATTCAAAGCGGAGACATCCACATTTTGCATATGAGTCCAATCGACTCGACTTCTAGCGTTCGATTTCATTGCGACACACCACTGCCTATGATCTCCACTGCGTGATACATAACGGAGATAGTATACTTGTTGTGCCTGGGATGCTAGGATAAACGGGTCATCTTTAGAACCTCTACTTTTGTGTTTGATTTGAACCATTCCATTCCTCGGATGCACTTGCATCCACTTGCTAGTGTCAAACCAAAAACATTTGAAGAGTACAACGGTGTCGTAACTCAAGCCGTACGACAACTCCCAAATCTCCTCTATGACACCATAGTAGTCAACATGGTCATCATCTTGGTAGCATGAACCCTTGACACAAACACCGCTATTGTAAGTGCTCTTATTACCATCGCCCTGCCTAATATCAAAATAGTACCCGTTGATGTAGTACCCTTTATACCTTTTGATTTCTGGAGCGGGGCCTAATGAAAGAATTCTGAGGTGTCCGTGTGTGTCCATATTATTTCGTACATGGTTTCAGTCATCTAGTGAAATTATTGGTCCAACTTATGAAGCCAATCATGGTAGAGCCTAAGACAAAACGTTATACGTTTAGTTAAGTATTATACCACATACAAATTGATTAATTTAAATGTTAAATATACACTTACTGAAGGGTTTCTTGTACTTCAGGTGTGTTGTAGAGAATATACACATGAGCAGTGTTGTATAGTTCTTCCATTCGGTATCTATGCTTCACTACAAACGTGCCACGTCCTGGGTAACGAAACAACGGCAAACGAGTTGGGTCATCCGGTTGGTCCGGTACATCGTGCCTCCTTGGTCGATTTAAGTTGGTTTCTATTCCTTCCTCGAAGTACATTGAACAAAAGTTCGAAACCTCTTTGACCAAATACGCCTCGCATATTGACCCTTCAACACGTGCCTTTTGCCTTACCAATTTCTTCAATCCCCCTAAATATCTACAAACATTTGTAAGATTAGTTAGATGAGTAAACATATAAAACAATATGAAATTATAATAAAGTGAAATACTCACGACTCGAAAGGGTACATCCATCTATACTGCACGGGACGTCCATTTAAAGCTTCATACGACAAATGTATCTGTAGGTGCTCATTACATCAAAAAACGAAGGTGAGAATATCTTCTCCATCTTGCAAATTATCTCAACAATATTACGCCCAAGCTCCTCCACATGTTCCACATTTAGAGTTGTTGCTGACATATCGCGAAAGAAATAACACCACTCTGTGATGGTTTCCCATATGGGAATGGGCAGGAGATGACGGAGTGCTACAGGAAGTAACCGTTGCACAATAATATGTACATCGTGACTTTTTAGTCCGCTAAAGTTCACATTTCTTGCACATCTTGCAATGTTTGAAGCGTATCCATCGGGTAATTGTAGACGGGACAACCATTTCCTGAGATCTTTCTGTTGCACGGGGTTTAAAGTATAAGTCGCTTTTGGTTTCTGTTTCCTCCCACCAACATCCCGCATATGCAACTCTGGTCTCGAACAATGAGTCTGAATGTCAAGCCTTGCCCGTTCATTGTCTTTCGTCTTTCCGGGAACATCCATTACAATATGTAATTCATTTTCACCATTGTTCTTTTCTGTGTGCATGAAGTCGATGTTGTGTCTGATTTTTTGTGTCGGCCAATAACTCAACTCCCAAAATATACTCTTCTTGCACCAGTTGTGCTCAACATTATACCCCGGTGTCCTATGTTCTGAATATTTACCTTGACCGAACACATCAGGATCCAACCCACACACATCTGCAAATATATCAGCTCCATCAAGTCGTTCCTTCCGGTGCAAATGCGGATAAGTTTGTCCCTTTACAAACGCATTTCTTTGCATTCTAAAAGGATGTCCTAGAGGCAAGAAAGGATGGTGACAATCAAACCAACAATGTTTCCGACCTTCTCTTAGTCGAAAAGCTGCAGTATTCTCCATACAATATGGACAGGCTAACCTCCCATGTGTGCTCCAACCAGATAACATTCCGTATGCATGGAAATCGCTAATCGTCCACATCAAAGCAACCCTCATGTTGAAATTTTGTTCGCTCGATGCATCGAATGTCTCAATACCGGTATTCCACAACTCCTTCAACTCATCAATCAAGGGTCTGAAAAAAACATCAATATCTCTCCCTGGATTTTTTGGCCCTGGTATAATTAGAGATAAGAACATATATGGTTCCTTCATACACAATCCCGGTGGTAAATTATATACACAGATGATCACTGGCCAAGAAGAATATTGACGCCCAAACTTGCCAAACGGACTAAAACCATCAGAACACAAACCGATGCGAACATTTCTCGGCTCTGCTGAAAATGCTGGATATGTTGCATCAAGGTGCTTCCACGCAGCACCATCCCTCGGGTGAGTCATCCATCCGGGCTCTGTTTGTGTCCGACGGTGCCATGTCATATCCTGAGCTGTTTTCCTCGACATATATAACCGTTGAAGACGCGGACCTAGTGGTAAGTAAACCAAAACCTTTCGCGCAATGCGCTTACGTTGTCCCATCCTTCTTGGCTCGTATCTACTCTCCCCACAAGCATGGCACGAGTCCAACATTTCGGTCTCTTTGTAAAACAACATGCAATTATTGACACAAGCATGTATTTTCTGTTTGGGCAAAAGTCAACAATTTTTTTGCCTCATAAAAATCATCTGGTATGTTCTCCCCATTATTCGGAGTACAACGCTTGATTATGGAAACCTACAACTGGCAATCAAATGAAAACCATTAGCAATCAAATGTAACTCAACCACACTGCTATCCAACACATTTATATTTTGACACCTCCTACACGGACATTTTATCCCCACAATATCATTGGCCAAAGAATGATTTTTAGCAACATCCATAAACTCCAAAATACCACTCATATATTCATACGTCAAGTATCCATTATCTTGCCGATAACGATTAGTATACAACCAAGAACGATATTGAGACATTTTACCTAAATTTAGAAAACACTAAACAATTTTCTCTAAATATATTGAAAAAATTGATGAAAATCAATGACATACCTTCAATTCAAAAATGGGGTAGGGTGAGTAATTGTTAAATGACATGCCTTCAATTTTTTCTAACTTAGGATAGGGTGAGTAATTGTTAAATTATCACTAATAATTGGGTAAAACCTTCAATTTAAAAATAAGGGTTAAAGTTGTTGGGGGAAAGTATTTTTTTGTGGAGGGTAGTGTTTTTTATGGAGAGGAGTGTTTTTTATTGGAGAGGGTGTTTCATGTAGCTCACATTATGTTTCAATTATGTTCTATTTTTAAAGTTATTGCATAAGTAATAGCGTCGGGATGGCGTCGGTACCGACGTAAACCCGACGCTAAAAGAGTGTTACAGGTCAGAACAGATAGGTTCTCATCAAACCAAAAACTATTGTGTTTGAAACACAATAGTAAATACCAAATTGGAAGAGAATATTTAAGCATCAAACATAACACAATACATATTATTAAATACAATATTTAAACACGAAATTCAAAAGTCATTCGTACATCAAACACTTTATCAAAATATTGAAATACCAAATCCCGAAAGTCGTTCATACATCAAAAACTTAAACACAATATTGAAAGACATAATCCTAAAGATGACGGCACATATCGAAACTGAAGATCATCATATTGAGACGACGAAAATGTCTTTACTACGTTGGAGATCAATCTGGAAATGCATAATCTTGCCGGTGCCAATGCTATGTTCATGAGCAAATTCACTACACCCATCGTTAAAACACAAATTTTGGAGTCCATCAATGTTCTCCGTGCGTATAAGCATCGAATGATAAACACGCTCTAATTCCAATTGCACATAACAAAGTCCTTCAAGCTTGATGGTAGTTCTTCCGACAAATGCCAGCGAAATTCTCTGTTAATCCAAGAAACATAAAATTAATATAGTCGGAACATTCAAATCAAGACACACAATACATAATACAATCTTATGAGACGATCGGAATTGGGCTCCACCACAATCTTAAGAAACCGTCGATCACCAATTATTTCTTTTGTGTATGACATCTATTAACAACACGCTAAATGAACGACATAGGTCTAATATATATTAACAAATATCCAATCATTAGTTTTGAACATTGGAACTATTACTATCCAACATAAACAATAATTACTATATAATTGGATATTTAAACAATTAACAATGAAAAATTATTCAATAATTAAAGAACATACCTTTTTTGATCGGAATGGAATTGAAGGGATTGGAAGGGGTTTTGCTGTTTCTGTTTCTAAACTGCTACTTTTATAAGCTACTTTGGCGACCGGATTGCTACGATCCGTATAAATTATATTTTAATATAATAATAAATCGTCGGTAAGGCGATTCGTATAAACATTCTTTGTCGGTTTTGTGTAATTTGCGTCGCCAAACCCACGGCGCCTTTATCTTGATATGAACTCTTATTTGTATACTTTTTATTAAATTTATCATTCCACGATTATTATAGGATATCTGATATTTATAAATAATATTATATGTAGTGAAGCCCAGAAGTGATTGATTGATGATATGGAAATGTTCACGTTTGATATATAACATAAAGTATAGAATTACAAAAATCTCATCTATATGAGCGATGTTGAATGAGTTAATAGTGAAAACGATTATCCTATAATATAGATAAATGTATGTAATGTAATTGTAGTATATGTAATTATGATTGTCTTATAATATAATATACGACAATATATGTAATCTATTTCATATTATTAGTTATGATTGACTTAAAACATGGAATATATTATAAAAAAATACCATAATAATTTTTTGAGAAAACAAATATAAATACCATATGGGAATAGAGTTCTGACCTTTCACGAATACGAAGGACAAATTTTGTAAAGTCCCGATCTTGCGACCGATAGTATGTGAACACCCGGAATTCGCCAAACACACGCCCGAACTGCCGCCGGTTCTTACAATATGAACACCCGTCCTATACCCACGCCAAGCGGGAATAAAGATTATGCTTGACGTAAAACCCGCCATCCATTCGCCATTTCTTGAATACGTAGAAAAAAATAGACAAATTAACAGCAGAACGATTCTATACGAGTCCAACACACTTAAAGCAAATCAACACAGCAACTTTAACAACATACATATTTTTATCCTAAAACACATAACAACATATATTAACACATAACAAATACAAAGTACCAAACACAACTACAAACTACCCAAATACAAATATATTATCCTAAAAAAGGTACTAAAATACAACAAATCTGAAATACAAAGTATCAAATACAAACTATTAATCAAGTCCGGTAATATCATCACAAGGATGGGGTATCTTGATCTTTGGGGCGGTCTCCACGAGACTAAAGAATTTGAAATTTGGGGTTGTCTTGGCTATGTGTGGTACGATGCGGGTCTCCGGTGAGGATACGGTGGAGGCATATCTTGTAGCGCTAGAGTGTGCATAAAATCTCCGTATGGGCCAACAAACCGGTCGCCGTGGGCTTCCACATGAAGGAAGCTGGCGGCTGCGAAAGAATGGAGTTCTCCAGGCGCCCTGGCTGCTAACTTTATCCGCATGGGCTAAAGAGCCGTCGGCCTCCGGATTCGAGACCTGCTTGACTCTTGTTCTTCGCTTAGTGACCCAGCTCACCGAGAAAGGGCGACAAATCTCGTACCTCCGCCTCCTACTCTTCTGGCACCTCCGCTTAAAGCTCCTCCCGTTACATGTTGGGCGGAGGTGGTGGTAACTCTAGCTGGATCATGACAAAACATTTGCTGACAGCGGTGAGGCCTGGCACATGCGAAAAACCCGACCACTTTCGACCAAGTCGCTTTTACAAGGTCGTGGAGGTCCACAGCGACCGCGGCAGCGCAACTCGTGGGAATCGAGGATTATGCGCTCTGCAATTTTGAACACATTTACAATAAGGGAATAAGTTTTAAAAATAAATAATAAGCAGACAAACTATTTTTTTTTTACTTAGCTCAGGAATACTTACAAAGGTTGTGACGAGGATTACGGTTTTTAAAAATTCGCATGTATCCTCACGTATTTCCTTGTCCTTGTTTTTGTTTAACTCTATAAGAATACCATGATTTGAAACATTCTTCAGTCTTTTCTCTGAAACACAAATAAAAAGAAAACTTTTAATTAGGATTTGACAAAATATTTGAATTAAATAAGAATAGTAAAAATTTAAAGAAAATTTATTTACCTCCCTCGCATCAGGGTAAGCATCGGAGTTGCTCCCAAGCCCGAGATGCCGCCATCTGCCATTCGCGGCCCCGCCGAGCTCAGCGGTCGGCTTCGCGCTGTATGAGATCTCGCTTTCGAATTCATCCAATGCGGATAGCACTCCTCGATGGGCCGTGTGGGCTGCCTTTCGAGCATTTGCTCCGTCCGGTAAGCAAGCGTCTCTCCCTACGCAGCCAGAGAGCCTTCTTAGCCTACATTAAGTCGAGAACTCTCCATTTTTTTTTAAATCTCTCTCAAAAGCAAGGTTGCGCTGGCGAGCATAATGTCATTCCTGATATTATATCTATACGAAAAGAAAAATAAAATAAAATTTAATAATACGTTTATTTACTAAAAATATTTAAACAACTTTTAAATCGACCATTTTATACTTAATACGAATGGATTCAGTTGCATCCTTCACATATGGATCGTCGAGAGACATCACGGCGGCTAGTACTTGATAGCGCCCGCTTCGGTTAATGCATAGAAAAACCTATTTAACTTAAAAGCTGACCCGATCCTTTAAAAAGAAAAAAAAAAAGTAAAATGTTAGATAACATAAATAAAAAATATAACTAATTCAATCAATTTAGACAATATTACTTAGGACTTACGAGTTGTGGAAGATCCTCGCCTCCATTTTTTTAAGCCACCCGGGGAGGCGTCGAGTGGAAGTGGGCCGATTAAATGCAACTCATGCATCGCGTGGGGAGAGCGTCTTCCCAATGACGGAGTGTCCGACCCAGAATCCGTCGCCTACAAGTCATCCGAGATAGGTAGGAGGGAATAGTGGTTATGCGTCATCCTCGGGAGTCTCTGGAAATACTACCTGACTGTTACCTCGATGTCGTATTGTTCGGACAATAAACCCATTTGCCCGGCCCAGAGTGTAACAAACTCACGTCGTGGTGGGGGGCGATCTTTTATATAGGAGAACCTGTGAGAGTCATCTCGCTATCTTGATATCATGATTCGTAACCCTCGACCTTTTTGTAGCTTGTGGTGCGTACGTCGCCGCGGGGTCTTCCTCGATTTACGGTAGCGAGGAGTCATTTAGCCACAATCGAATTAGAGGAAAATTTATCGGATATACAAAACATTCACTTAACAACATTCGACCACGCATAATCAAGCGAAGCGTAAGTTGACTATCGACAATTGTAATCAATTCAACTTCGCTCACTAAAATCTATAAATAATTTAAACTATTCAATCAGTATATAGCTTCGCCAATTCAATTCAAAGTTCAACTTAAAAGTCATCATAATCATAAAGTTTATAACTAATTCAATCTTAAAGTTTGCCATTATAAACTAATTCAATCATAAACTAAAATTAAACCATAAAGTTCCAAGGAGGCGGAGGAGGAGTTTGCGGGCAGCTGTGAGAGGAGAGGAAACATGGTATGAGGAGAAATGAAGCGTTAGAGGCGGGGGGGTGGAGGGGGGTTGGTTAATAGAAAATGTAACGTTAGAGGGGTGGTTTAAGAATTGAATTAAACCGTTTAACGGTAAATTCGATGGCGTCACGAAATATATATATATATATATATATATATTTGTTATCGGTTAATATATATTAAAAGGACCCGGCAGCTAAACCCGAGCTAAAAGTCAAAGATAATCTAAATTTTTGACGCTCTATGTATATATATATATATATATATATATATATATTATAATTATTTGTTATCAATTAATATATTAAAAAGGACGACACTAAACCGAAGCTAAAAGTCAAAGATAATCGAATTTTGGCCGCTAGAATAAGGAAGCGATTTTATTTATATTTAGTTACTTTTTTAAACATTTATTTTTCCCGACAACATACGGCGTGAACCGACTCAGTGCGGCCCAATCTTAACAGAAATTACGAGGTTGAGTGATACCCAACACAGTACAAATATAGCGTCAATCCTCAACCCCCAACAAGTCGTACAACATTTCCCTACGTAAATTAACAAGAACGTGTTTTTGTTTTACATATTTTAGTACCCAGTATTTTACATTAAGTATAAAAAATAAAGGTACTACCAACTAATAAACTTCTTTTCAAGTAAAGACTTTTATCTACATCAAATTTGGCCTTAACAAAATGGTACGTTCTTTTTGTGTGTCATTAATGATGGCAAAACAATCTCATGCCATATTAAGGACATTACTATGCTTCGCTTTCTTTATATCTATGCTTCGTTTTCTTTTTATATCTGCTACAATATTCTGGTTATATTAATTGCTACGATATCGATATAAAATTGGGTAATGACTTTTTATTCACGATTCTTCATTATGACGTTCCATTTTCTTTTGAGCTTTTTTATATATTTTATTGACAAAAGTTAAGTATCATTATCACTCATTGGAGTATAAAATTTTTAATCATGCTTAATAATAAGGGGTTGAATGTCATGATGCCACTAGTACAATTTTTACTAATCTGACACCAAAATTCGTTTGCATTAGGGCCACTTGTTGCATTAGAACTAATGCAACGGTATACATTAAAATCCTTTGTGTTACATTAAGTCTAATCTGACGCCTTTTGGCCCATTGCAAGCGTTACGATAATTTACAACAACCGTTGCATTAGCTCTACAATTAATGCAACGGCCTAGTAATACAACCATTGCATTAGCCATAACTAATGCGGCGGCCTATTGACTCTATTACTGGCAGTATATCCATTAAATGATTTAAATAAAGCGGTATAATATGAATTATACTTAAATGAATTGCATAATATTTATTTAAATGAATTATATAATAAACACAAATAGAATTTCATTGATATAAAATCTATAATACAATATATAGTTTTCCGTAGATATAATACAAAAAATTGAATACTTCTTTACTACATAAATTAGCAAGTGTTCATAACTAAGGAGTAATACAAAAATAACTATGCCTCATAAAGAAACTTCTCTTCTACAACACCATCTTTGTATTTATCTTCAAATGTTCTCCATTTACATTTTCCTGAAAATCACAAGGTTTGTACATGTCAAAACAAAGAACACCTTTCGAATCAATAAAAAAGAGAAACTAGAAGAAGGAAAATAATTAATGTTCAATAATTTACGGTCTAAGGAGAACATTTATAAGTTTTTGGACATGTATTTCTTTAATCTAGAAATAATGTTTTGTTATAATAAGTCCATGTAAAAAATAATCAAAAATCGTATACTATCTAAGTATACCCAGACCTAGCGTAGGCAATTGCAGCGCTAGAATTTTTTATTTATTTAAAATCTAGTATATATGATGATGTGATAGAAAAACAGTAGGCATAATTGAGGAAATGGAAGTGTAGCTCAGATGCTATTTTGAATGAGCAGCTTATGTGTTGACATGAGTTCTCTTCTCCATAACATTTTTATTCTTCTTTTGTCATTAGTTAATACTTCAAATTAGTTGAGCATAATTTTGATCTTTTATCAAATTGTTGTAACTTATTCAGTTAATCTTTTCTCACATTTTTATTCAGCTAATTTTGATTCAATATCTTTTTTTTATTCTTTTTTTCTCATTTGACTAATGTGAAACCACTTGAGTTGACTTCAACTAATCATTATGAATGACTTAGTTGCTTGAGTCGTGACTTGACTAGTATAACTAAACATGTGTCCTTAACCATGCAGACGGTAGCAGTAATGGGTTAAACATGTGTACTAAACGTGACCCTTTAGCATCTGCAATGTTATCTATAAAATAGCTTCAAAAGTTCTTGTCAATCATCTTAAACAACACTTGAACTCTAGTTTGTCCCCTTTTCAAAATGTCTTTGTGTATGGTAGAGGTACCCAGGACAACATTATCATGGCCCAGGAACTCACCCATACCATTAGATCTTTCAAAAATAAAAAGCATGGTATGGCTACAATTAAAATTGATATAAGCAAAGTTTTTTATCGTGTTAATTGGGACTTTCTTTTCAAACTCCTTAGAATGCTCAACTTCCATCCTCATTGGATTAAACTTATAAAAGAATGTGCCACTACAGTACAATACTCTGTCATTGATAGACAAACTTCGGACACCTTCTTTCCCAAGTATGGCCTAAGACAAGGTGATCCTCTTTCACCCATTCTCTTTGCCCTTTGCTTTGAGGCTCTCTCTTCAACCCTCCTACACCTTCAAGAAACCAAAGATATCAAAGGTGTTTCAATTGCAAAAAATGGTCCTCAAATCTCCCATCTTCTCTTTGCGGATGATAGCTACTTCTTCATTCACCTGGATAACAAAAGTATTCGTGCCTTCTCCTCGGCCATCTCTACCTTCTGCAAAGATTCAAGCCAAATCATTAACTACCACAAATTCATAATTACCTTTAGCCCCAACACACTTGCTCACATTAAAACCGATTCTCTTTCTTCTCTGAGCATTTCATCATTAGATACCTTTGGTAGCTACCTGGGAGTTCCCTTGGACATTACCACCAATAGAAAACAAATTTTTGTCAACATCGTTGATAAAATCAAGAGAAGAATTCTTTCTTGAAAGAGCAAGTTTCTCAACTTTGCGGGAAGAGTCACACTCATCAAATCTGTTCTACAGGCCATCTTGGTTTACCCTATGGGTGTCTACAAGTTCCCTCTTACCACCCTTCAGGACATTGATAAAATCTTTGCAAACTTTCTTTGGGGGATTCTCAATCCTCATCAATCCACTGGATCAATTGGGAATTCTTGCACCTTGATGTTGACAAAGGTGGCTTAGGATTCAAGCATCTCCACCACTTCAACCTTGCACTTCTTGCTCGTAATGGTTGGCGTCTTTTGCAACACCCCACTGTACCCATAACCACCATGCTTAAATCAAAATACTTCCCACATACAACTGTTGGATTTTAAGAATTAAAATAATAATTATCTAACCGATTACCAGGAACTCTACGAGATTATAAAAATAGTAATTTAATCAGAGATTATGTTTGTACCTTACACCTTGTAGTTGCAGCGGAATAATATCAAAGGAGGCTCCGAACAACCAACGTAGGTTGTCTCTAAGAATAGTCCACACCAACGATTGATCAAACCCTTCTTTCGGTTTTACTATAACTATTAAAGTGAACTAAGGAATTTAATAGGAAGAAAAAGATAGTGTTTTTCTTCTCCATTTTGTCGAACAAGAGGGGTAGGAAGGAGAAAGTTTTTGCTTCATCTTTTCTCTAAAAGATGAATAATGAATGAGCAAGTTTAAATCTCCAAAAGGTGGCCTTTATATAGGCATCCAATGCCCTACTTTTAAGGCACCGAATACAACTAAAAAGCTAGAGATTCAAGGCAACAAAACCTCCTCCTTTTACTCATAATAGTCGACTATGACTATATCAAGGTGTTCTAGAATCTTCCACTTCTTATCCTTAAAATAAAGGCACGTAAAGTGGCTAGGTAGAATATTCAATAATGATTCTACAAAAAGAAGATTCCGGAACCCTTATCCTCTTATTGTTTTAGTCGACTAGGGCAGTTTCCAACAATTGGAAATTTGCCCCAATGTTTCCTTACAGTTACACTTTAACTCGGGAAGTTATAATCGTATTATAGTTTTGATCTTGTTGGTAAATTATTAGCTGACCTCTTAGGCTCAATTGACAAAAGTAATATATTAATTTATATTAACCGAACATTGTATTAATATAGATTATGAGACGGACCCTAGTAAACCATCATAACCCCAATAATGATGCAGTTGTCACAATATGTCAATTGTCGAACTGTCGAACATATATCGAACTTATATTATTTGAATATGATTAAATGTAAGTAAATCGGGTTTATGATCAAATTGCTCAATGGGCATATTTATGAGATCTAATATATATCATATTTCCGACAACCCTACAATACACAGATAATTCTAATGCCTCGTGGACTTTGAGAGACATACAATCCCAGTGGCCCGCCATTAAAGATACCATTATTTGGAATGTTGTCAAAGGCCTCAACATTGATATTTGGAAAGATAAATGTCTTTTGAGCACTGACGCTCCTAACGTCTCCTCCTTTTACTAACCTCCCCCCGTCAGCTAATCCGACTACTCACTTTCTTGTTTCCGACGCCTTTATTAATAATACCATTGGAATATATTGTTTACAAATCAATAAAATAACTGACGGAGGCTCGATATGCAAGTTTGGCCTAAAAAATTTTCCCTTTGCAAGGATATCTGTAAACCTCACAGCAAGCCAGACAAACCATCCTAAATTACCGTAAATGCGTATTCAATAATACCCGAAGTCAGACACAGAAAAGCGCTAAAGAAATTATCCTTTCCCAAAAAATTAAAACTTTCATTTGGAACTACTTCTCAGCGGGCTCCCGCCTCGCTTTATCTTTTACAGAAAAATAAAACTATCTTATCGATGTTGGTTGTCCTCTGTTCTTATGAAGAGGAAGCGATTCGCAATCGTTTTCAAATTGTGTTTTCATTAAAAAATTTTGGTCATCTCTTAATTTTAATATTTCTAACTTTTTTCCTATTTATTCTACTATTTCTTACTGGATATTAAAAAATTGGGCAAGCGACAATATTTTTTATCTTCTTTTATTTGGAAGTACGCTTTGGGTTACTTGATTTACTAGAAACGAAGCAATTTTCAATCAAGTGAGGCCCTTAGCAGACTCTTGTCTGGGGCGGGCATACAATCTTACTCTCCAGAATGGCTCAGTAGCACCAATGAGTCGCTTTGCCCGTTGCTCACAACCAATCCACATAGAACTCAAGAAGACTTGACCCTCTCCTTTCATATTGATTCTTTCCTCAGTTGATCACAAATCATTGTTGGCAAAGCGCAAAAAAGATATTCCAAGTTATACCTTGGAATTTCAGAACATAAATGCCCCAAATGACTCCTTAACCTTTTCTACAAAGAAAATTGGACAACCATTGAAGAAAATGATCTTATCACTCTTGATAATGATTCGGTTGCTAGTGTAGACACTCAAACATCCTTTCGGCTCTCGTCTTTGATCACGGCCATTTACCACGACTCTCCCTCGCCAAAGATGTACATTTTCACAAAGTTTTTATTCTTGCGATGGATTGTTTCTCAGAGTTTGGCATAGAAACTATCATAAAATCAAGCGGGCTAAAATTTGAATTACTATTCTTCGGGAGAGATCTCAAAGCAATTCACGAAATTTTTGACTACCCAACATAACGACCACTTTGAATTAAGTGCCACGAGTTAAGATCATCAATGACACATTGCCTCGAGTCACCCGGTAGATGGATACAACATAAAAGACTTCATTTGATATCAATAACAAAATTACTCTTTGAAATTCGTCGTGTGAGTGACTAACCACATGACCCCAAAATAACATATCAACGATACGGATATAGATCGCCTCGAATATATAACCAACGGTATCGACTTGGAAGTATCCTGATACATCATAATAATAATTGTGATCTGCAACGACCCCATAATATACACAAAGTTTCTAACAACATAACGTAGGGAAAGACATTAGAAAGGCATTTGAGGACTCTATCCCACCGCCTCACTACGCTCTAAATCTCGCTCTAAATCAACTCCTAGAAACCTGGGCATAAAACGCCCGCCCAAAGAGAATAGGGAGTAAGCTGTGAAGCTTAGTGAATACAAATACCACAGATAGTATCCAACCACATATAATCATAATTATATACAAAAGCATATGCATAACATTAAACAGACTAGTCATAGCCATCAACATCACACGATCAAATATTCATTCAAATGAGCAACACAAACAATAAAGGTTAGTCCAGCAAAATGTACAACATCAAAACCTCCATCCATCAACTCCCCAATCACACATCCACCAACATACACACATCACTTACAAACATATATATACATCAAAATCCTCCCGACCGAGGCTACTCACTCGATATGCTATCACGTAGGCCTCCCGAATCACCCACCGGGGCTACTCACCGATATCGTATCACGCTTACTCCGATTACGATGCTACTGAACAATGTATATATACACATATCATTCCGCCCAAAATGAACTGCAAAAGATATCGCGCACCAACCACATACAGCGATACAACCTGCGCCACCCGTCACGTCTGGCCTTGCGTGGTATAATCCTATGACTTCCGCAATCACCGTAACATCGGTCTCAATAACAATAATCTCATAACGTCGGTATACATACGATATAGTCCGCATAACAAACACATACTGAATATATAATCATAGTATGTTTGAAGGTTTCGTCGTGAGTTGTGCTCACCTCGGTAAGAGGAACTGGGAATATCTACAGGTAGTCCGTGCTAGGTCGGGCTCAACTCCTATCCAAAGCAATTATATACATTATTTACTTCCGATTAATAACATCCTCATATTTACTAAATCTCATATAAGGTCAAATGTAAACCAACAACGGTATAAGGATCTAGTCCAGCAAGCGCCCGATTGTTGATAGCATAAAAATATAATTTTCTCCATTTAAATCCCGATTACTATTCAACATCTCATAATTTCAAAATAAAGATCCTTAGTAATCATTAAAACACAAAACTTATTAAACAACTACAAAATTCCAACTTTTATAAATGGAATTTCTAATTTCGAGCTTAACTTATTTCTAGGTGGGGCGATTATTGCAGCTGGCGTCCTAACGACTAATAAGCAGAAAAACTTCCACCGTTTAGTTCTCCATTTTAAATGTCGCCGCTACTCAATGATATCATTGTGTCGATCAATAATCGATTTCCAAACTAATTAATCCGATTATAATCAACCTAACTCAACAATATCTTCTACCCAGTCAAAATCGAAACATACCGCCCCATACTCCAAAACAACTATATTAAAGCCCCGTAACATCATAATACAATTTAAAAAGAAACTTAGAAAAGTCAACCTAAAAAGTCAACTAAACTCAATCAATACATTTCAACCCCTAAAAATCAGTAGGGCTACTTGACTTGAGGATACTTCTATACCATTTTAAACTTTCAAAACTAACAATCAAAAAAGTCAACAAAAGTCAAACTCTCCAAAAACTTAAGAAAAATCACAAAGCTTCAAACTTTCTTACCTTGGTGTGTAGAAGATGATGAGGGGAAGATGAAAATCAACTTTTTATGTCTTGAGCCACAAAGAATTAGAAGAAATGGAAGAAAAAATTTCAAGGAGGGGGGAGATTGGAAATCTCGGCCAAGGGAAGGGGGAAAGGGATGAGGATGAGTTTGGTGATGTATGAGGAGATAGTGGGGTTGTTGGAAGATATTTAGGATGGTGTAAAAAGGCCCGTTTGGTTTGCGATTTTATTCTTCACTTTCCGTGCTTAAATGTCAATAGATTCTAAATGTAAAATGTCTCGTGACATAACCTACTACTCAAATAATACTAGTCTCGTCTATTGATTTTTATTCGAATTTATTTATACTATCTCGGGTCCCGCCCACCAACCGATATCGCAATACAATTCAATGGCTTGTGCCGGGTTATTTCAATCTACCCGCCTAATAAAATTTAGTTCTCGAGATTTGCACAAATCAACACTACTACTTCGTTCAATTGACTTTTCATTATCATAGTAATTCATATTAACACATATTATAGCACAAATTTTATGAACTAACCTTCTAGTTAGAAAGATGCGGATATTGATTTCGACATCTTCCTCTGGATTCCCACGTGGCTTCTCGGCTCGTTGATTTCACCGCGACACCTTCACTAAAGCCACAACTTTATTTAAAACCACGTTTTCCTTTCGATCAAAATTTTCACGGTTTCTCTTCATCGTGGGTCCTCTCCAAGCTCCATTGGTTGTGACTCCAAGATATGGGCTTAAATGCGGGATATACTTCCTCAAAGCATGACACATGGAAGGCGTTATGAATTCTCTCCAATTTTGGGCATAGCGGCTAAAGATAGGCCACCAGGACATTTTATCCAGAAAATCTCATACGGACCGATATATAGTGGACTCGGCTTCCCTCTCTTCGAATCTCAATGCACTTTCCACGGGGATATTCTCAAATGCTATCCGCAATTCGAACTTTGAATCAGCGTCGACGATCTACGCCCATCTTTGAATCCGTCTGATACTTAAATGGGGCCGTCAATCTTGGCGTAGAGCTAAGCTATTATATCACGAAACTCCATTTTAAGCGATTCATCATCCCAATTTACGGAAAATTTCAACACACTTAAGCCCGCGACATATCCTCCGATGTTTGAATTTTTCTACGGCCTGTCGGCTGTGGATGAAATGATGTCAAATTGACTCACCGACCCCATCGACTACGAGGAAATCCTTTCCAAAATGCGGAGGTGAATCTAGCATCTTGGGCGATACAATGGATACGGCGCTCCATGCAATCGCACAATATGATCCAACAGCAACCTTGCCAAGCTGCTCGGGACCCGGTGAGTGATTTAATTGGTAAGAAATGAGGATTCCCCCGACTGATCCCATCCACTATCACCCCAAATACCGTCGATTTCTTTCTCAATGTCCTCAGTCGAAACAAAATCCATGCATTAATATGCTCCCAAAGTCCCTCACGGAATAGGAAGGGGTTGCGATAGCCCACATTGGATGTGGTGTTCTATCTTCACTGTTGGTAGTCAGGGGGCGTTTGGATACAAACTGACAATTTCCCTCTTACATTGTTAGGCCACCAATATCTTTGCTCTTAAGTCTACATGCATCTTTGTACCACCGGGAAGCATATTATATGGGGCATTATGAGTTTTGTCAAAATCTCCCTTTGTAACTTTTGTGAGTAAAACGCGAATAATACACCTGCGTTATAAAGGGCCGTCCTGCCATTACCACAAAAATCCCGATCGCTTCGCTTTTCACTTCTTCAATTATCTTTCACAACTTCTCATCTTTATTTGCCTTTCAGTATCAGTCAGAAGAACCGGTGAACTCTTGTTTGCGCCAACAGGCATTATCGACTCATCCAAAATTAACACCGATTCTTTCATTTCGTTCAATGACTCCTTAACCTTTCCACTTGCGACAGTGCATCAACCGCCCACATTCTCCTTTCCGGGATGATACTTTCAATCGAACATCATAATCGCTAATAAACTCCATCCACCATCGTTGCCTCAGTTCGGATCTCTGCGTGGGAGGTATTTCAAACTTTTGTGATCGGTAAAATTTGGCAAGTCGCTACATTACAAAATAATGCCTCGAATCTTAAGTGCGTTTCTGATTGCGGCTAGTTCCAAATGGGTATTAGGGTAATTCTTCTCATGATTTCTGGTGTCGCGATGCAAGCTACTATCTTTCATGTTGCGTTAGCACGCGTCAACCGATGTCGGCGTCGGCCTCTTGTTTTATAATTCGTCGCGTCACGACGGAAGAGCCAATGCGGCGGTAGTCAATTTCTCTTCCTTTCGTTAAGCAGTTCCGCAAATCATCACTCAAACAAATAGAACTCCGCTACGAATCCAACTTTGGTCATGGGTGTTGCGATAATTAAAAAAGTCTTGTATAAATCTCCGATAGTATCCCATTAGACGAGAAAACTTCTATTTGATTAACAACTTCATGGAGTCGTTCTCAATTTCATCATAGCTTCAACTTTTTGAGGATGCTTACTTATACCTCTCCTAAAATCACATGACCCACAAGCACCTTCCCCGACCAAAATTCACTTGGAAAATTTAGCATACAATTCATTTTACCTCGAAGTGTCCATCATGATTCTCCAGTGTTCTTACATTGCTTTCTCCCTCGCTACTAGAATATATCAAAATGTCATCAATGAACACCACCACAAATTTATCAAGTAAGAAGCGGAACACCCGATTCGCCAAGGTCCATAAGCAATGCCAGTGCATTAAATCGAAGCCCAAGCGACATCACCAAAACTCATAATTGCCCATGCTCTTATTCTAAATGCCGACTTCGTATATCTGTCTTCCTTAATCACCAGTACGATGGTAGCGACCTCAAGTCAATCTTAGAAAATACCCGGGCATCCCTCAATTGATCAAATAGATCATCAATCCTAGGCAACGGATATCGATTCTTAATTGTTACTTTTATTAATTTTTATAATCGTCACTGCTTGACCTGGGAGATCCGTCGCTAGCAACAAATAACAATACTACCTTGGCTAGTTATTGCCGAGATAATGAGGCCCTACTTCTTCACATTCACCGTGCAATGCATGCAGTTATTGATAGACAGAAGAATCATGGTATGCACTTCCGTGTACTAGCTAAAGCGTTACGTATGTCTGGTGGAGATCATATTCACGCTGGTACCGTAGTAGGTAAACTTGAAGGGGAAAGAAACATCACTTTGGGTTTTGTTGATTTATTGCGTGATGATTTTATTGAAAAAGATCGAACTCGCGGTATCTATTTCACTCAAGATTGGGTCTCTCTACCAGGTGTGTTGCCTGTAGCTTCAGGAGGTATTCACGTTTGGCATATGCCGGCTTTGGTTGAAATCTTTGGAGACGATTCCGTACTACAGTTCGGTGGAGGAACTTTTAGGACTGCTGGGGTATTTAATGCGCCAGGTGCCGTAGCTAACCGAGTAGTTCTAGAAGCATGTACAAGCCGTAATGAAGGGCGTGATCTTGCTTTCGTGAGGGTGGGTGAAATTGTTCGTGAGGCACTACCAAATGGGTCTGAACTTTGGCTGCTGCTTGTGAGGTATGGAAGGAGATCACATTTAATTTCGAGAGTGGATAAATTGGATTATTAGACAAAATAAGGTAAAGTAATTCTCCTTTGTTCTTTTAATTTAATAATTGAATTTCAATTCAATTCGGCCCCAATCTTTACTAAAAGGATTGAGCCGAATATAAAGTCTATTGCATGTATTTTTGGTTAAATGTATACTTATATAGATATACAAGGTTTTGAAATAAAAATCTAACCATCCTGTAAGATTGTCCTTTTCATTCCCTGTTATAATAAAGCCTTAATTTATTACTTAAGTTAGTTAGTTGCCGAGATTTTACGAAAAGAAAAAATTTTTATTTCCCTATTTATAGGATTATAGGAAGAACAAATATTCCTTCTTTTTTTCAATACCCACGTTCCTTATTATAATTAGTTAAGAATCCTAGTGATTGGATTTCTATGTTTATTCTGATAGGAAATAAATAAGATATCAAAGTAAATAATTTTGGATCGAAAAACTATTCATCTATTCTATTTTCATGTAAACAAAACAAATAGGGGGCAAGAAAACTCTATGGAAAGGTGGTGGTTTAATTCGATGTTCTTTAATAAGGTTAAGAATAAGAAAGAAGTTGTTAAGAACGTGGATGCGGGCTAAATAAATCAATGGAAAGTCTCGGCCTATTGAAAATAGCAGTGAAGTGAAGATCGAATCTGAATGGGGTTAAAAACATTCATAATTTGGAAAGGCTGTGCCAGTCTAGTTCAAGCAATCGCGATTCGTTTTCGGCATCAAGACATTCGGAATTTCATAGCAATACGTAACT
>JADFUC010001057.1:0-27431 GCA_019722365.1 Lithospermum erythrorhizon
TTTAGTCAGATTATTCAAAGTTGATGTATGTTCGCGCTGATGATTTGCTTTAGGGACGCGTTGTTCGCTCACCATGACGTGGATCAAATATTATATTTATTAATCTCAAATGAATTATTTTTGTTGTTATCCATCGACGGGTAACTCGTGATAGGTTTTTGATGATCTTAACCTCGTGCTGGCCGAATCAAAGGGTCAGAATAATTTTAATGAGCTCAGGTTTAAGGTCCTTATGGTACTTTTGCGGTGGTGTTCCTAGATTTACGCTGTTGCAGAGTTGTCACTATTCGAAGCTTTCTTGTGAGTCCGATCTTTCCCTTTCTTTGTTATATCGCAGATCGGCTGGTGACGCCAATCGCCAGAAGTCTCAGATGGTCAGCGCCGCAAGAAAAAAGCAAAGCAAAGAGGGAGACGCGAGAGGTGCTGTGTAAGAGGTAGGTACGCAGGATGTAGAAAATGTGGATAGATTACAAGGATGCAGCCTAGCGACAACAAGGTTCTCGGGGTAAATGTCGGCGTGGAGATCGAGAGACCAGAAAATTCGGACAAGTAGTTTCAGCCGCAGAGAGCAAGCTATTTGCCCGCTTTCTCAAGCAGACCCGCCAATAAACCATGGAGCCGAATTCCCGATCCGCATTGCAGTTCATCCGGCATTCGGGAAGAGCATATTCGGGTCCGACGGGCATTAATGGAAGTCGAGGACCACATTTGTAGTTTACGTATTACACGGTGGCGCCGAGATCGCGGAAAATGTACACAAATCTTGGTCAAGGGTCGACAGACACCTAAGTGGGCGCCAAGGGAGCTGGAACTGCTTCGAGAGCTTTTTGTCTTAGATTTATTACGCCTTTAGAAAGAGAATCGATCTAGCTTACCTGGGATGAAATATAAATGACTATGAGAAAAGATTCAAGTGATTCATGTCGCCTACTTCCAAAGGTAAACGCGCGGGAGTAGGTGTGATCGAGAGATTTAGTGGACGGACGACCAGAGATCTCACGATTGCCACTCAAAAAATTAGCGCAACCTTTCATGAATTGTCAACGATGCCTCTACAAGTAGATGGAGCTGGCCGAGCATCGAAGCAATGTATAAAAGCGCAGAACGATACGACAAGCTTGTGATGGGCGAATAATCGAGTTCCGGTTCCAAAGTGACGCCCATTGCACAGAAGCCATTACAAATGGGAGTCGGCTCAGCCGCTTCTCAAGCATTAATTCTCACTTAGCATCACGCTTCTCGCGCCTGCACCTTTAGTCGGTTCTAGAGGATCTCGCAGAGGTTACCGTGAGGAGGCATCAACATTGAGTGTTTCATGTATCGCGTAAACCGGTCATAAAGTCATGAATGTCGCGATGAAGTCATGTACGCATCTGTCGCCGAAGCGACACATTGTCAGCACTGTCCCGCAGGCAGCGTGTTAAAGCGAACCACTAAAGACATTTGGCCCAGCCACAAAATTTAGCAGAGGAGGTTATCGAAGAAAGTCGCAAGGTGTCGGTTTCATGGTGGAAAACTCCGTACGCGAGTTGAAATAGTCGTATGCCATTGAACCGTCATGCGAGGTTTGCAAAGATTCAACAGGTTTCGTGATTCTCCTGCAGCGGTTATAGTAATTAAATTACGTGGGGTTAAAAGCTAAAGTCTTGTTTGATTCTGTAGTTACTTCATTCTTTCATATCTCTAAATTTTCCCACCATATTCTATATAACTCGAGAAATTTTGTTATACCACTTCTAATTCTAACGCCTCTAGTGAGGTCTCGTTAAGATCATTTAGGTACTTAGAAATTGTCCTCGAGTATTGGAAAATCAATGTCCGAGATAGATTTACTTCCTTTTCGAGATGCCTAATGATTTGATCTTATTTTTGGGACGGATCGTCAGGAGACATCATGCAATGATAGATTGTCATCTTAAGAAGATTAAATATCTAGTCCTCGAAAATCTAAGATCTTTTCCCAAAGCGATAGAAAATTCTTTCCTCTTCGCCTCATTTTTGCTTTTAGTTGCCCATAAGATGTCAGACGGACGTGTCAAGTTATCTTGCCCATGTGTTGTTGACACAAGTGAAGCAGATCGAATCCAAGAGAGGCATACTGCCAAGTGAGTATGTTTGATGTGTTTCAGGAGCGATCTCCCTCCCGCGGTGAGGCGGAGTTTTCCATAGAATTACTTCCCGGTACTACTCCGATTTCTATGGCACCTACAAAATGGCTCCCCTAATCAAGGAGTCAAGACTCCAATTGCAAGAATCGCTGGATGTGATTCATTCGACCAGTAGGTTCACCCGCGCCTCCTATGCTATTTGTCAACAGCTAAGCGACGGATCTCCGAGGTCGTTGTGACGATTATGTGAAGCTGGAATAAAGTAACAATTAAGAATCGATATCCGGCTGCCAGATCGATGATCCGCTTTGATCAATCGGTGACGCCCATGTATTTTCTAAGATCAATTCAGTCGTTACCATCGCCGGTGATTAAGGAGTGACGACATGTATCGCTCGCATTTAGAACAAGATACGGCACTACGAAGTTTTTGGTGACGCCGCTTGTCAATTTCAATGCACTTGCAACATCTATGACCTTTATGAATCGGTTGCTCCGCTTCTTATTTGATAAATTTGTGGTGGTATTTATCGATGATATTTTGATATAGTTTCTATGAAGAAGTACCCTAAGAATGCTGCTGTAGACTCGAGGAGAAATGAACAAAGCAAATTTTCCAAGTGTGAATTTTGTCGGTAAGTAGCGAGTTTCCGGTCATGATTGTGAGTAGGTATTACCGTTGATCCTCAAAAAGTTGAAGGCGATGAATCGGGGAACGACTCCACAACGCTATCAAATAAGAAGTTTTCGGTTCACGATATTATCGAGACGTATATTGTGATTTTTTCGATTATTGCAACACCCATTAATGCTTCGACTAAGTGGAGTTCCATTTGCTCAAGCGGTGATCGCGGAATCCGCGCTTTTAACGAGCTGAGTGGAACGACTACCACTCCAAAGACGACTCTCCGCCGACAGATGGCTATATCGTATAACATGCTTCACATCGTGGGTCGACGTACTAACGCAAATATCAGAATGGGGCTTGAAAAATCGCGAGAAGAATTATCCACGATGATTCGACTTAGCTACAATTGTGTTTGCACTTAAGATTGAGGCACTACCCGTGACGGGCGCGACGTGGCAGATTTTTACCACCACAAAGAGTTTGAAGTACTTGCCAACGAAAGAGATTTAAATCTCGAGGCAAAGGGCGCGATTGAAAGCGGTAAGCGATTATGATGTTTGTATCGAGTATCATCCTCGAAAGTAACGTGGTAGCCGATACATTAAGTCGTGGCGGAAAGACAAGGAGCCGCTGAATTAAACGAAGAACTTGGCGCTACTTTGAGTAGGAGTTGATGGCGGCTCATACGCAAATAAGAGTTCGACCGGTTCTTCTTGGATTGAATACTCGCCGAAACAAAAAGCATTTGGTATGCATGTAAAGATAATCAAGAAGTGAAAAGCTGAAGTAGATCGGACGCCAGGGCGGTAGCATTTACGGGCCCTTACAATGCACGGTAGATTATTCGCGGTCTTACTCCTCGTGAGTTAAAAGGGAAATTTTGGACGGCTCTCATAACGCTTCCATAATATACACCTCGGTAGTACAGCATGTACGTAAAACTTAAGAGAGCGTATCGCGGCCTAACAATAAGAGGGAAATTGTTGAGTTTGTATCAAAAACGCTTCACTCGCCAACAAGTGAAGATCAACATTATTCAGCTGTGGTCGCAACCCCTTCCTCATTCCAGAGCGGACTCAGAGCATATTACGATAAATTTTGTTTTCGAACTCCTCACGACGCTGGTGAACGACTCAGATCAGCGATAAAGGATGTGACCGTCCAAATCGGCTCATTTCTTACCACCACCGACTCACCTGGCCTGACCAATGGGCAAAGTTGTATCCATCATACATCGCACGGAGTTCCTCGCATCCATTGTACCGGATCGCACGCTAGATTCAGACCTCCAGATTTTGGAAAAGATTTCCGCAGTCAAGGGTCGAAGGTCAATTTTAGTACATCATTTCATCCACAAATACATGCGCAATCAACAGAACAATTCAAACATCGAGGATATGCCGCGGCTTCAAGAATAACCCTTCGTAAATCGGGATGATGCAGTCGTCAACACGGAGTTTCGCGTATAATAATATCCCATATCCCGGAAATACAAATCAATCGAGTCGAGAGGACCTTTACGTATAAGAGGAACCGTGAAAAATTTCGATCGAAAGCGAAAAAAGTACAAGCAACAAGTTGCGATTTAAACCAACGAGCGGAGGAAAACGCGGGAACGAGAGGAAGATGTCGAAATCGACACTTATTCTTTTCAAATATATGGTTAGTTGTTAAAAAATTTGTGTTATAAATGTATTTATTTTTGTGGGTCGAGAAAAGTTATGATCGAGTAACGTGATATAACCCATGCCGGGTACGCAGAATAAAGAGCTTATTTACTTGTATGTTAAAATATTGGATAACCGAATTGGGAAACGGGCAAAGAAATGATGAAAGAAATTTCGAGGACGAATTTTTATTAGACGGGTAGATTGAAATAACTCATAGCCTAAACATTAAATTATTATATATATATATATATATCTGGCTCATGGGACCCGGAGACAAAAGATAAATAATTTCGAATAAAATTGATATAATGAGACTAAGATACTTGAAAGAGGCTTATGTCACTAAAATTGTACATTTTAAATCGGTTTCATAAAAATTGAAATGCCAAGTCGAGAAATAGCAATCGCACCGAACTAACTTAATTTTTCCCTCAAATATCTCACCTACTACCATCTTATCTTCTTTTATCACAACTCACCAACCCCCTTCCCCTCATGATTTGGCCGGTATCCCCTTAGCAAAGAAAATATTTTCTTCTCCATTTTCATCTTTTCTCTCTTGTTACTCAAGCACTCCGTGTTGGTTTGTCATCTTCCTCATCATCCTACTCATTAATGCAAGAAAGTTCAACTTTCAGAAGATTTTCAAAGATTTTGAAAGTTGGTAGTATTTTAAAGTCAGAATTGGTACTTTTAAATGGTAAAAAGCGCATCATCTAAGCTTCGATTATGGTTGAAGCGATAATAATCCATTTTTCGAGGTTGAAATGGCTGAATGGGGTTAGTTGTAGACTTTAGGTTGACTTCTTTTCCAAAAAATTAAATTGTAATAGGACAAGTTATCAACCTTAATATAATTTTTACGGGGTGTCGTTGATTTTCGATGTCTATCAAAGAGATTATGTCGAGGTAGTTCTCATGTGAAGTTGCAATAGTTCAATTAAAGGTTATTTAATACGGTTTAATTAGTCGGAATCATTGCAGGATTGATTAGAAATCGCTTAAAGTGATTGCCATTGGGTGAAAGGAAATGTAATTATATGGTGGTTTAGAATGGGTAGAAATTTTGTTGTTTATTAGTCGCTTAAACGCCGTAGTAATCGCTCCACCTAAAGTTGATGCTTGGTAACTAGAATGTTGTTAAAGGTTGGAATTCTTAGAAATTGTTACTAGTTTTGCTTTTAATGATATTTATTTTGAAATTACGAGACGTCAATAATAAATCTGATTTGGGAAACGGGGAAATTATATTTTTAATGATATGGCAACAATCGCGCCATCGGACTAGATCCTTATCTGTGGTCATGGATTATATTTGATTTTTCTGGGATTAAGAGATATAAGAGGAGGTTATTAATCTGGCGTAAATAATGTATATAAGGTCTTTGGATATGAGTCGAGTCCGGATCTAAAGACGGGACTACCTAGAGTTATTTTGGTTGCTTTTACTGAGATGAGTACAAATCTCACGAATGGAACCTTTCATGTATATTATGGTTATATATTTGGTACGTGTTCGCTTACGCGCTTATATCGAATGTATATTGACGTTATTATCAAGCCAGAAGTTGTTATGATTATACTCAATATCATATGCGCGATCGTGGTCATGCGCTACCAGATCGCCAGGGTCAGCGTGTATTCTTTGCAAAAGTTGATCGGGCGAATGTTATATATACATCGGCGGGGCAATTTAATCGAGTGTACGTCAGCGATATGCATATTTAGGGTAACCCCGAAGTATTTCCGGAGGTTCGAAAGTATATGCATATCGGTGGGGGTAGCCTTTCGTCGAGGATCGCGGCGTATATCCTGCGCGCTGGGGAGCATGTGTATCAATGGATGTATGGTCTGGATTCGACGCCATGACGAGGTTTCGATGTTATGTATTTTGTTGACTAACTCATTATTGTTTGTGCTTGTTTTATTTGAATGAATATTTGATTATGCGTCATTGGATGGTTACATGAGTATATACAGGGAACGTTATGTTGAACTCATGCAATGCATTTAATTAGAGGTCGCTTACAAGTGATACGGGTCTAAAGGTTCATTCGAGTAGTCTTACTAACGCTGCCTCATATGCTTTTATATATAAGTATGATTATATGGCCGATACCATTCGTGGTATTTGTATTCACTAAGCTTCCGCGCCTACTCTATTCTCTATGTAGCGGCTGCTTTTGGTGTCTTGGTCAAGCTAGAGTCGATCGCCGAGGTCATAAGAAGCTCGTTGTCCGTCAAGGATTAAGATCATAAAGCAGCGGTATGGCATGTAGTCCTCTACGTCATCTCCATATTTCTGCTATGTTTATAGTTGTATATCAGACATCAGGGTCGCAGGCAGACCATACTACTACATGCTTGTATCGCGAGATTATGTTGAGTTTTGTTGGTCAGATTATTCAAAGCTGATGTATGTTTGTGTCATTTATATGTTTTTAGGGATTTGTTGTTCGCTCACCACGGCCGACTAAATAGTATTATATTTACTAATCTCAAATGAAGTCATTTTTGTTATCCATCGATTACAGTCTAGTGTACAAGTGCTTGTCGATTTATCTTAACTCGTATGGCCGACCTGGGATTGTCAAGAGAAGCTCGCTGTCCCGATCAACCATGACTATTGTTTTCGCTTTCTTTTTATTCTTCACACTACCATTTTCTACATCTCTTTTAAATGTGTAGCAATCTGAGTTCAATTGTCCTATCTTGTCACAGTAGTGACACTAATTTTCGTTCTTGTCATTTCCTTTTGATCTTGCAAAATTCTGCTTCCTCTTTTTCTTGTTCCCTTTTCTTTTCTCCTTTATTTTAATTTTATTGTTATCGCATGATACATCAAAGCATGTGGGCATACCCCGTCAAGGAACTCAAAGAATGTCATACAACTCATACATAAATATATACAACTCATAATCAAAGTAAATCTACGAGTAACATAAATCACAAAACTACAATGGACACGTGGTAACATTGAAGCCTGGGACACTTGCGGGTTCAGCAAAAACCTTATCGAAAGCAAAACCCTAATGCGACAAAAACTCAATAAGGAAAAGAGTACCACAAGAGCCCCTGCCATGTCAAAACGTGATCCTCTCGTGGTCGAAAGTACAGCCCGATCAAGATACGGCATGTCATAGTTGCCTCGACCCTAGCAACGACGCACTTCCTGGACGTGGATTCTTGATCGCCCGCCGACTCCTCGCCCGCCAAATCTCTGGGCTTTTAGAACCGTAATCAATAAAGAAAGCAAGGATAACGGCTCGCACGAACACTCGCCCATGCTCCTTCTTGATCCACTTGATAGCACTCTCCAGGGTAGTCATCTGCCTCCTAATGCCCAACCAGGTCCGTATAGTGCACCATATGGCCGAGGTGAATGGACATGAAAAGAACAAATGATGCTGCGTCTCATCTTCATTCCTGCAAAAAACACAAGAAACATCGTCGAGGTTCATGAACCTAAGAGAGTCCCTAGTAGCTAATCGCTTCCGACAGGATAACCAGAGGGTGAAGGAAAATTTGGGAGGGATGAAAGGCCTCCAAATAATCCTCATCCAAGGGTATGTCGGATTAGGAACTCTCAAAGTTTCATAAACCAGGTTAGTACAAAAACGTCCGCCACACACCAAGAACCCTACAATAAGACTCTCAACTCCTCCAAATGAAATTAGTTTGTCCCCGAACGGAGCATAATCTCTTTGGAAAAGGAATGAATCGCGATCACGAGCTAATAGTCCCAAAAGGCAATAGGACCCCATACCGCTTGACAAACTTGACCCAGACGGTATCACTTCTGATAAACGACCAAGAGCATGCATTTACGCATTTAGTCTCCTGCAAGAATCAAGTAAGGACCCTAGTATCCACAGAACTTGTACTTCATCATTGAAGTCAACTCCTATGGATCTTAACTGATTGAAGATATGTTCAAGCTAGTTTAAGTCTTCTGTCAAGGAAGTTCCATCTACATATCTTAATTTTTCTATTTGACTAACTAAAGCAACCTCGCGACTTGATGTCTTTCTTTCATATAAGTCCTGGAGTTTCCTCCAACACCTACGAGTCATGTCAGACTTCCATACGAATGACACCAATATCAATGTAGATGAGTATGTAGTCTAGACACCTTCGATCTAGTTACTCCATTTTTGAACATTGGCACCAACAGGCCCAATGTCTTCTTCTTCAATTGGTCTAGCTAACTAGCTAACTGTAACATATAATTGATCAAGCATTTTTTATTTCCAAATATGGTAGTTTGTTGTTGTCAACAATACCATCTTTGGTTTGTCGGAACCACCCATAATTAAACCTTGAGCTCTGATACGAGTTGTTAAGATTTCACCCAAGAACTAATTCCAATTCACCGATTAATTAAAACTGTTCTTAATCGAAAAACCCTACATTCAAATTTAAGAACCCTAATTTTGATCAAGAACCCTAACGCTAATTCCTAAATCCATTTCGCAATGCATACCAACAATGCTTGACACAGACGGTTTCGTTGCTGACCACCTCTACCACTAAAAATAGAATCTGAATTGAAGATTACAATCAATCAAATTTACTATTGAAACCTAAAACTAACTTCAGAAATCTATTAAAACACGATACATCAATCGATCTACTACATCTCTGATAACCTCCCTACATCAAGCGACGGACTAACCGCCATGGGGCGCCTACGCCATCAACGTATCAATTGATCGAATTACATCGTTACTTAATGAGCTCTAGAAAGCTTCAATTCTATCAAGACTCTTCTTCTTACCATTTCCAAGATAACCACAGTACTTTACTTCAATCGGGGACTTCGACTTGATAATTTACATGTAAATATTCCATGCATGGACTTCCTCAGATGGATTCCAAAGCGGTGAACCCAATAAATGCTTTCTGAGTCATAGCTTAGCCAAGATGTGCATTTAATTTAATCGCTTGATAAATATTAATATGCTACATTTCCTATATACTTACATTCAAGTTATTCTAATAATTTTTTTTGTGTATTACAACAATTTTCAACCTATTTACTATTACCATAAATATGTTCATTTAAATCAAAATTATATGAGTTAATTGAGATTGTAAAATTTGTTGTCATTAAAAAAAAATTGATGATCTTTTAAGGAACAATATTACATTTTAAAATTTCAAAAAAAGTTGACAAACTTGGTGAGTATTAGGTATGTAAAAGATATTCTTTGAAAACTATATATATTCACATTGAAACACAAGAAAATATTAGAATTTGATTTCGACCTCTCAAAACAATTCTCTATTTTTATGTTTATTTCCCAATTTTATATATTGATTTTATCTCCTCCCTGATGAGACAGATTTTCTGAGCTTCGCTGGTTCGTTGAGGGAGTAGCTTCGCTGGGAATCTTCGCTTCACTATCTGAACTTTTGGATATCTTGGTACCTCGGGTTGAGATGGTTCGCGGAGGTAGCCTTCGATAAAGTCTGCCTCGCCACACAGGATCGCTAGAGGAGTGTAGATGGTCCGCCGTTATTCCTGAAAGTATGGCCACTCGGTGACCACAGACACTCCGACGATCAAGTTAGAACGAGGGTTATTTGAAAGTGGATAATATATATGGGGAGAAAAAGTGGCATTACCCTTAGAGAAGTGAATGTTGGAGTATTTATAGAGGATTGCAAAGTCTCTCTCCAATACCCAACCGTTTAACGAATGACACGTGCCCCACTAGGGTATACCGAAAAAGGGGACTTTTGGACTTTTTCTTGGACCCCGGACCCATTAGCTTATTTTGGTAGGCCACCCTAAGTAAAAAATAAGCCGTTTACATCACTCCCTTTCTAATATTGTTAAATCTTTTATTTTCTCAAGACTCTAAACACGGCTGTACTTTTGGGTACTTTTAAGAAGGATGACACACAGCTTCTTCGTCCCAATTTAAAAGGGTCACTGATAAATCAAGAATGTAAAAGTGGGAAAAAAATATTAAATACAAAGAATTTTAATATGGCTAACTAATCCCTTTAATAACTTCGTAATAATACTCTGACTTCTACAAAGTAAAGCAAGGATATTGATTTTAACACATTTTTTTATTATGACAATCCACTTTTTTGTTATTTTTCATCATCCACATTGAAATATAAATCATTCGCCTTATAGAAATTCTCATTAAAAAATAAGAATCAAAGAATGACGTTACTAGTTTAAATAATTCAATGATATTCCACAATCAACTAAAACTTATTCATAATATTCCATAATCAAATAATAAACAATGAAAAACCACGTACTAAAATCTTTACAAGAACTAATTATTTTCCGTTTTTCGGGAATGCCCAATAAAAGGAGAATCATAAAGATCATACGAGAAGAATGAATCCGGCTGAAATTTCATGTACATTGGCGTCTCACCAACATTATTCTGAGGTTTCTTGAGATTCTTGGAAGCTTGAGGTTCCCTCAGATGTTCCAAGAAACTTAGAAATCGAGACAAATCACGATAAAAAGCAGAATATTGTGCCTGTTTGAAGTTTGATGCAGCTTTCATCTGTTCAGCCATATTTATTAGCTGTAGTTGTTGTTGTTTTTGCCAATAGTAGTGGTACCTGTAATTGTCCCATGACGGGTAAAAATAATTTATGTGAGACATGATTATTTTGAGGTTCAATAACTTGCTGATCTTGTGAATATTGAGGGCTAGCTTTGATTGTTTGACTTGGTTCTTACTTGTTTACAGAGACTCAAACAACAATGGCTGAAGTAGTTTTCAACTCTCGATTTATATATGGTTTGATAAGTGGAAAAAGGAAAAAATAGAAGACGGTTTATTTTTGGAGACTTACCTTTTTAGTATCAACAAATATGGACTACTTTATTTATTTCTAAGTTCGTGCATAGAAAGATTTTGAATCAATTCTTTATGGCTAAAGACGCTTTGGACATTCCCGGTCCGGCCCTGATTATATTTTTTTTTTCCTGAAGGTTGCATTGCTGATAAGATGGCGGTGCTTTTTTAATAATCAAAATTAATAAATTTTAATGTATTAATTAATTAACATAACTTTAAATTAAATTAAAATTGTAATATTAATAATAAAATAGGGTAAAAATACTACTCCGTATATTTTAATATCGGTAATGGAGATGTTTGTTACAATATTACATTTGTGTTTATATATGCCCATAGCTTAACTAATAACTTTACTTGTTCGTTTTGAGTCTTCTTTTAGCTAATCAAGTGTGATTTGTTGGAGGTATGGATTAGAATTTCAAATTTTTATATATATATATATTTATATATATTTTGTAATTTCATTTCATGTAATTTT
Source organism: Lithospermum erythrorhizon (assembly GCA_019722365.1). Classification (NCBI taxonomy): domain Eukaryota; kingdom Viridiplantae; phylum Streptophyta; class Magnoliopsida; order Boraginales; family Boraginaceae; genus Lithospermum; species Lithospermum erythrorhizon. Next base: position 11,727 of record JADFUC010001057.1, read on the forward strand.
TGTCAATAATGCTTCTATTATGTTGAAAATAGATTTTTTTAGCCGTAATTTGGTTGTAACCCTGATTTGATATAGCCCTAATGTCTCCAATTTGAAACCTAAATTTCAATTTAATTGAATACTTGGATTTCTGGTCATCTTCCTAAAGAGCAATTAGCGTAAAGTTAATTCATGGATCAATCTTGTTGACAAATTCGTTCACTCAAATCAGATATTAAACTATGGAAATGTAACCGTGAGTCGTGATTAAAGTGAAACATTTTGTATTGATAAGCTGGTTTGATTAATGTCGGTTTCACACTTATCTTCTTATCATTGTGACGTTTGGTGCTCTGGAAATGCTTGCTCCTTGTTATTACATGGTAGGGTTGCATCTTTGGTTTGGGGGCGTACGCCGCAGCCCCCCCCGCTCCACTCTTGAGGCATGGCATTTTAGGCGTGTTGATATTGATGCTAAACTGGTTTGCATAACGATTCGTTTGGCAAAATTGTTAGTACTATTTTACTAACTCCAAAAAATGATTGTCCAGTTTTGAAATTTGATGGTTCACTTAATTTTGAACTCGGTTATTTTTTGCTAGACATTGTAAAAGAGAGGATGAACATATGACCTTAAGTCCCGGAGGCAGCAGACAACAAGTTTGTTCCACCTTTCATAGACCGGACATTGTGAAAATAGAGCTATACTCTATTAATGGTGTCCAGGTATGTGTATTCTGCATATTCTGTTAGAATTTTTATACATATATGGCCACGAACGTTATATTGTAGACCGATCATTTTTACTCATCGAATCTGGGAAATTGGATCTTGTGTATTAAGGGTACTTGAGGAATAGTTGAAGGAAACACTTGAGTAATTTGAGTTTGATGTTGGGAATTGAAAATTCAACATCGAGTAAGGTGGTTGGTACTAGGGTGGTGTTGCGATGAGAGGAGGTCTGTGATCAGTCGATAAATGTTGTGGTGAAGATTGGTAATTGGGATGCATCTATGGGTTAGGAGAACTAAAGGGTGGTTGCTGAAGGGAACTAGAAGGTGGTGGCGATGGTGATAGTTGTTGGTTTTGGAGGATTTTTCGATTGCGTAGTTTCTTGCAATTGCTTTGTTTCCTCCTAACTGGTGTATGTGTATCAGCTTTTTGTTGATCATACTATAATAGGTGCCCAAATTCTTGATTTTTTCCCTAGATATTAGCAGTGGAATGAAGTGATATATAAAAAAATTCTTCGTCTTAATTACCCTACTTTTGTTCTTAATCTATGTGATACCCTTCAATTTGTTTGTCAATTGTCATTGATCTCAATCTAGAAGTTTTGTCTAGTTCTAAATTTATATTTTCAGCGGAGGGTATCTCAATCATATAGAGTTAGATGCCAAAATTGAGCTAGGTTGAGTTAAGCCATTGCATTCCATAGCCATGCCAAAATGGTGAATGGTCTTCTGAATTGTGACCTTAAAGAGTGAAGGATGTAGATTTTGGAAATTTCCAGGTTAAGCATTTCTTTTCTACTCGATCTCTCCTAGTCTCTGATTGCTTTCAAACCTATATATCAGGATATGTGGATTTTATCTTGCATTTCCTCTTATGGCCCTCAGAAATAGGAAAAAATATCGAACTTCTTTAATGTATATATTACTAAGATTGGATGCCCAACTTATGTGCTTGTTGGTGGGATTCTAATTGTCATATGTTTCTGGAATCTAAGCATGCAGATTTTTTTGTTGAGGTCTGTTCTCTGACTATTTATATGGATTCTCCTCAATCTGTTGTATCACCGTTCAAGGGATCTGTTGGTTTTGAGAAGCAGAACAGTCACCATTTTGTCGAGAATGATGGTAGCCTCTCCGGCGGAAATGGTGTTCAAAGAAATGAAGCTCCGTTGAGTTATTTAGAGGACTTTGTTGGTGTTTTCGATGTGTTCGTACACCAGGCAATGGGGATTCATAACATCTGCATATATCATAAACAAGATGTTTACGCAAAGATTTGCCTTACGAGTCATCCTGAAAATGCAGTTTCTACCAAGACCATTAATGGCAGTGGACAGTCCTTTCTTAAATGACGCTCTTCAGCTCCATGTTCGTAATGTTGAGACCTCACTCAAATGTGAGATATGGATGCTTAGCAGTGTGAAAAATTATCTTGAAGACCAGCTGCTAGGTTTTGCTCTGGTCCCTCTATCTGAAGGCCTCACCAGCAACGGGAAGTTAGAGAGAGAATTTTCACTCTCTTTAACTGATTTATTACATTCACCAGCAGGATTTGTGAAGTTATCACTCTCTTTCAGTGGACCTTTCCCTGAAGTCTTTGTTATTACAGCTCCAGCTGCATCAGTTGGCATGGACACACTCATGCCTAATGCCGAGCCAAACGCATTAGTTCCTACTGAGTTCGACAAGATTGAGTTGTCAGATTGAGAAATAGTAGTAAATGAGAATCATCAGAAATAGTTCAGAAATGAAAGATACAGATACTGTAGATTCCGCAAGTAATGCATCAGGGATCTTGCCAGTGTCATACAGCCCTTGGTCTCTGTGAACATTCATAATTTTATACATGAAAAGCATGCAGCAACTTACTGAATAAAAAAATGTTACGATAGACTTCGTGGGTATGTACATGAAAAGCATGCAGCAGTTTACTGAATCATTGGCAAAAATGATCAACATTTACACCTCTTTTAACAGGTTTTCATTACCAATATTTCACCATTAAGAGCTCTCAAGATACCATTCTTTATTTGGTGTTCTCTCATTGTATAAATTACTGCACAATCGTTACTTGTGCGAATTAATTTTTTGTTTAGTCAGTGCTCATTCAAAAAAATGACGACGCATTAAATTTCATTAACAAATTAAATTAAACTTGCTACAAATACAATATAACATATCTTGTTGATAATAACTCTAGAAATAAAATACATGGCAAGAGTAGTAGGAATGAAATTATCAAATTTATCTAAAAGAATATATGGTGAAAAGTTAAAAATGCATACTTGTAACGACATGCAAGAATTAAAATAATACATAGAAGGTGAGAGTCGTTATAATCAGGAGCAACAGAATGTAATAGATGGGCGACTAGGTTTAAAACTACTCGTTTCCTTAAAAATCGATTACATATAATATTTCCAAAATAATCACGGTTTAAAAGTTCTGATAATTCAGTGATATCCCCAACTTAAATAGAAACTTCGTATATATATACAACATATCCCAAATAAATATTAATCTTGGCAAAACACAAAGAAATGAAATGCTTTAACAGAATCTGAAATGACAATGAAACCAAGGCTAAAGTTTGAAAATAAAATTACAACAATCAAAACATTTGTGTATAATCGGTATGAGGACCCTCTTGCCTTTTGATCTTCCTTTGGCAACAGAGCAACTCTCCAACCAGTCTCACGCTCAAAGTAGCCCTTTGTCAACTGGCGCCAAATTAAATGCGCCCAAAGCGAAAATTGTAAGCGAAGAACTAACACCCGGGGTGAAACTTAAACCCATGCGCGCGACACGGCAAATTAGCATAGGAGTCAAATACGGCGTATATATAAATATATAGCAGGGACTACCTAGCGAAGACCATATTTATACTTTCAAAAGAAAATTCTACGCATCACATGGCATAACTTACTGCTTTTAGGGTCACCAATATGAATACAACTCACTAATACAAATCACACGGAAACCACATGAAATTGCAGTCACGAGACCCAACAAAACTATACTACAGTCATCGATCGCTTCCGTCGGCTAGATACCGTCCGGTTCTAATCACGATGCGCAAAACTTGACCGGTGAATCTGGCGCTCTTATGCCGAGTATAAAGGCGATAACGCGCTCTTATGCGAATTATAAAGGCTGATAAACAAGCGGCTTTTTATATACCGGCGTATAAAGGCGATATAATATTTCTTACACTCTTAGACGTATAAAAGGCGTCTGCCTTCTTCTTTATACGTATAAAAATTTCGATACACTAGCAACTCTTATACGGCTTATAAAGGCGATAAACAACTCTTATGCCGACGTATAAAGTAGGTAAACAAACGCTCTTATACCCATGACGTATAAAGGCGTCGCCAAATGCTGCTTAAAAAGAGCCACACAACCCTTAACCATCCCAGTGCAAGGTCGGTATCCTAATACTCGAAGTCACCTCAGGAACATACATAACTTTCTAGCCATCGCTCACCGATAACCATACACTCTACTCCCCGAACAATATCCAAGCGCTGGCTAAAACATCTCTCCTGATAAGTAAGTCAAACACCGTCATAAACGAGGCCATAGAAATACATAAGAATGTAAACGAAAGAGGTACGGCTCAGTATAAGTTGGGAGTTGTTGTGCCTCAAGCGATCTTAATGTACCAATCACGTAATCATATCATGGATCCTGCGAATGAATCACACGTAATCATACAACAATTACATGTATATATCATTCTGCCAGTAATCATAACACGATGACATGTATATCATTCTCGCATAATGGTACCCTGATAACATGTTCACACAATTTAAAAGTAAGTACGTGAGTAGCCTTCGTGAGATAGTACTACTTTCTACTAGTTATCCGCAAGTCCTCACGAAGAGCGATAGCAGACGTGCCTTCCAGATTAAGACTGTAGCGCGAGAAAGTATACTCGGGAACTAATACGAAATTAAGTTCTAGAATAAACGTACCAACTCTAATCGGAATGATTTCGCGGGCTAACATGGCCCAGGCGAACTATCAATTATAATCCCGGCCGGACGCCTTAAATCGATCCCGCTAAAATTCCATACTATTACTTTATCATTACCGAATCAACATAAGTCATTCTGGTTAATCAACGGGTCCACTATTCAACCTGCTTCTCTCCAAAATATTAATTAATACTCAAGCTTGGAGATTGCTTTTCATTCTAACTCCACTTTAATCAATTTAAATAACCAATTTAACATCGCAACTTCTGATAAGGTCCCAATTAAACTCTACACATTTTAAAGTCTTATAAAAATATCACCCCTGAAAGTCAACTTGAAACCTAGAAAAGTCAACTCGACCGTAACATCCTCAAGCGACCTCAAATCATGAATTAAGTAATTATACGTAATAGAACCCTTGGCAACTAAGATTCATCATAAAATTGAATTATAGGAAAAAGTCAACTAAAGAATAACTATAAAACCCAAGAAATATCTCAGACTTGAACTTTATTACTTAGCAGAAGAGAAGAAGGGATAGGAAGCGATAAATTACAAGCAGTCTTTGAGTTTGAGCGGCATTGAAATGGAAGAAGAAATTTTCAAAGGGAGATTTGAATCTCATTAAACATGAGAAGAAGAAGAAGATGAAGTGTTAGTGATGTAGAAGATAAGTATCGATAGGTATTTTTAAAGGAGCTTCGAGTCGTTAGGTTTAGGTTAATTTCTCGACATCGTACTTAAATCTCAGACGATTCCAAAAGATAAATTTTATGGAAAAAACTACTAAATTATAAATGTAATTCGGCTCAAATAATTTCTGAAATAATATTATCGCCGAAATTATTTATCTTATCATAGGGTCACTTCCGACCGAAAAGAATTTTAATTTTTTTTTCCAACGTGGCGGGTTATTACATCTTGGACATTGGTTATTCTTTAATTTAAATAAGTGTCACATGTAGATTGTTTATGAAAAGATCATGAACTTCAAAAATAACCTCCTAAATCTCTGATTCTGGGGAGTGAATGTCTGAGATTATGTTGTAACATATCACTATATATTATTATATATTATAATGTAATGACACATTATTGTCCGTTATCAACTGCAAATTTCTCTCGTATGCTAAATTTGTGAGGACACATTATTATAACTTACATTTATTTTTAGTGTGGACATTTATTATTTTAATATGTTACTCCGCCATGATTATCACATTTTGATTTTTAGTGATTTGATTTTTTCAATTTTGAGCTCAAATAACTTTTTAATTTGCTATATTTGAAAAAAAAATTATATGCTTAGTATTTTTAACATACATTACTATTAACTTGATAATTTAGATTCATTTAAACGTTTTGGATGTCAGTCAAAATCGTAAAGTTTGTTGATAAACCATAAAAAGGCAAATGTAAACGATCTTTAGAATGGGTAGTATATCATAATTTATTTTTGCATGTAGGTTTATTAACAATACACCAAGAGGAACGAATGGCTTGGACAGTCTAAATGTGGCAAACTTACAAGCATGAAACCCTTAATTGAAGATCAAGCCATTTAGACAAGAAGCACATAAAAAATTGACGCTTATTAGCATTTGAGATATTAAGTAGAATCGTTGTACGCTTCGTATTAGGATAAATAAATCATTTGAATTTCATATTCAATATTAACACTATATTGTACTTGTACAAATAAAGACAAAATTACATTGAGAGGTCTGGGAGACTTCTGTTAAGTTGGAAGCCCGATTGGTTTATGTGGCCATAGTACACGAATTCATTTCAGGTAAAGAAATGAGTAGATTGTTTAAGCGGTACTTCTTTATGATTAACTGTGATAAGAATTAAAACAATATAGATGAGGCGGAGTGGGAGTGTTGGAAATCGGAGTATTTGATTTCTATAATAATGCCGTTGCGAAAATTGTTATGATTCATTTACTAGTTTTAGTTAAATGATTACTCAAACTAAGTGTTCAATAAATAGTAATTGTAAATTACTAAAATGAAACTCACGATAATATTAGGGATTATGCGGTTACTTCGTCCAGTACATCAATCGATATAATAATCATAATGGTCAATTATATTATTATATGGTAATATTATCTGACTGAATCCTTACATCTGATAGCGTTAGTCGTATTCTATGTATCGGAATTAAATCATGAATTATAAATTGGGAGTTGATTAAACTCAATAGGAAGTATCTGTCGAGTTTACATTGATATTTAAAATACAAATTGGACAAAGCAGATAAATTAACTTGATTAAATTCAGGTTTAAAGGAAATTTCATTGGTAGCTTGTTAAGTTGCTTACTCGGTTAATAATAAGTTAGTTAACGAACACGAGTTAGCTTATTTATCAACGAGTCGAAACTATTCGAAGCGAAACAAGAAAGGGACTATATAAGGGAAATAGATGAAATGGAAAACCTAAGTTTTTCTTCTCCCAATCGCCGCCCGGCTACCATTCCACTAACATTTAGTCGAGTTTTATTTCATTTGTTAATCCCATTGCTAATAAGTTCACAGCAATCGATCCGCAATTCAACCGCTCTTGGTGAAGGGCTGCTTTGGAGGCATTTCATAGGTGCTGAGAGGATTCAACGGAGGATTCGAGAGAGAAAGTTGGTGACTTCCGCTGCGATGTAAGTACTCGTTTTATACATATATGTATATATGTATTATTCTTGTAATTCATTTATGTACATCTATTCGATCTTGGGTGCATTCGTTTATGATTTTTTATATTATTATGAAACAAAGTTGCATAATTGCCCCCGACCCAAATTAATTGTCGAGCATATTTAATTATATTTCCGATTACTTTTATATAGAATTTGTTGTATAAATATATTTATATCAGTTTCATGTTTATATATTCTTGACAATGAATATATGTTATGAAAATTGATCCATGAATATAAATATTTATTTTATATACATTATTGGTTCATCATGTTTATGTTTTTGATGATTTGAATTTGAATTTTTATTTCATGAATTCAAGGTTTAAACATGTTTTGGTCAATTGAAATCTAAACGTTTTACATAACATTAGATTTTTAAAGGTTCATAAAATTCATGTTTTACGTATTCGAGAGAGGGCGAGGACCATCTACAGAAAAAATCAAAATTTTTTGGATAGTTTAATTATCCCAATTTTTTTGATTTTGGAATGTTTATTATATAATTAATTTGGTAAATTAATTTTTTAAATTCAATTTAGAAAAGTTGATAAAATTGTGTGGAATGTGCGGTTTAAATTCATAATTTTTGGATATGTTTAAGGCCGCTTCATCTGATTTCAAACAAATTGCATTGGATCGGCTTGGAGATTAATATCGCCCCAATCGGCCGTACCGCCAGTATGCAGGGAGATGCCGGGGGTGGTTCCGGATTAACCCTCGGAAAGTTATTTCCCCCAGCCCAAAGGATAGGGTGGTAGCGGCGTGTCTATGGGCCATCAGTTGGAATCGTGTTCTTTTGGGTGGTGGATTTTATGCAAACCACTGACCGTTTATAAAAATATTAATTTCGGTTTTTATAAGTATTATCATGATTATAGATGATAATTGTAATTATCAATTTTGGTGATAATAAATTTAATTCAATAATCCCTTTCATTATTTATCCTTGTATAAATTTATTTATTTAAAGGATAGAATCATGGTAATGATATCTAGTTAAAAATATAAATATATGTAGATAATTACTTGCAAGTTTTATCTTATTATATTTATATGAAATAATTATTGTAATAATTATTGTCTTATTGTATATATGAAATAGTTATTGTAATAATTATTGGACAAAAAATATATGTTAATTAATGCATTTAATTATATATATTTCATGGATTTAATTATGAGATTCAAATTTGAATTTAAATTTCAAATGTCATATTTAAATTGTATATTTATGTGAATTATTTTGATTTCTTTAAATCAAAAATGGAAACTATTTATATGATTGTCAATCATATATTTAAAAATTTGGGTGAGTGAGTAATTATCTGACCTCATAATTAGTGTTGATTGCGCGTGTTAAGTAGATTTTATTAAGTATTGATTGCGTGTTTATTGTGTATTAAGTGCACGTTTATTATGTATTGATGAATATATTTATTGCATTTCATACTTAATTACATTAAAATGTTTATGACTTTAAAGGTAATTTATTCATGCTGTTTAATATATTTAATTACTTATACTTTATGTGATCCCAACTATTTGCATTATAGATTGTAATGTGAATGGAAAAGGGGATATATTGATATGACCTAGTTTTGTATTTTATTTAAATGCGAGCTATGCAGTTTATTCGTTGTAAAGACAGGATGAGTCGTGTTATTTATTTATTTTATTTTACCCTCTCTGAGCACATTGTGTTGTCTTAGTTGGGTTAGTAAATAAATGTCTTTGTGTGGAGGCATTGAAGATGGCCCGACACGTCAAGCGACATTTGGCAAAAAGCTTTGGAAGGTTTCGAAGTTGGAAGAATCTGAGAGCGCATTTTGCGAAATGTTGGAATAGAGACCTTATGTTAGTATTACACTTGTAAAAATGTAATAGGTCTATTTTATTTCGTTAATAATATATCTCTGAATGTGTATTATTTATATAACATGACCGCCCCAAGTCGGCCGCCACGAGGTTAAGGTCATTAACGACTGTCTGCGAGTCGCTTCGTCGATGGATCTGATAACAAATGTTACTTCTTGAGCACTAAGCGAGACAAAACTCTCACATTCGTCGTGGTGTTTATCCAACAAAATAAAAGACAACATAACACCAAATCTATCTGAATAATACAACCCGAGAATACACAAGAGAAATCCCCAAAATACTTCTGAGATACAAAGTCTAGAAATATATGAGTTGACAACGTAAAGAGATAACATGAGGACTTCTACAATACTTACCGCCCTTTCCTTTCACGATCTTCCACCTTGACTCCATGATAAATCACTCCCGGCCATCTCAACGATCGCTCTAGAGAGGCCTAGGCATAAGCAGCCCGCCCATGAGAATAGAGGGAGTATAAAAGGCGCGAGTGAATACAATGATTTTATCGATCACATATAATGTGCTTATATATATATATAACATATGCATATACGTGTAGCAGTACACAATGAATAGCGTCACCAGATCATAGAATCCTCCTACAGCATTCATCGTACACTATCATGAGAGCACATAATAACTCGATAACGTATCCATTTTAAGGAAAAGCTGTCTCAACCAAAGATAATCCATGAGAATCCGCTCCTGAGCAATCCGATGAGGAATCACCTCCTGAATAGTCAGCAAATGAGGAATCCACATCCACAAACAATAAACAAATGAGAATCACACACTCACAAATAACGAACCAATGAGAGAATCCTCCACAAATAACAAAAAATAGAGAATCCACACTCCAAATAATGAATGAGGCCTCACTTTCATCCCTTCATCCCACGACAGTACTACGCCCCTCGATATGCATGTCGCGCCAAATCTCCCGAATCACGGGCTTACCCACCATGATATGCATACCGCACAAAGCTTCGATTAGGGGGTCTACAGCTCCGCCAAATAACAAACCATGTCCAAAATACACTGTATGCCTTGAATTACAGCAGCCTGTAGCCTTGTACTTGAGTACAAAGCGGCTACGTGGTATAACCATAGCCATTACCCCTTGATCTCATAACATGAATCATAATCACCACTATCTCATAATATGAATCATAATCACAACTATCTCATGTAACATGGATGCATGTCATGACTAGCTGTAATATGAATCATGATCGCTGTTATCCTAAAGCCAATATAAATCATAATCACAAGCTATCTCGTAATATGAATCATAATAATTATATTTTAACATATGAATAATAATAACTCAATACACGTGTCAAAATAGTCTATGTAGAAACACATGCAAAATATATAAACATAATAATATATATGGGGTTTACGTCATGAATTTATGCTTTCGCCTCGAGCCAAAAGCAATAGTGATCACTACAGGTAGTCCGCGTGCTAGGTCGGGCTCAACTCCTATTCAAAGAAATTATACGTTATAACACGTTCCGTAGGATAGCGTCTCTTGCGTCTGCACCGATCACGAGTATTATACGCGTCTACTTGAGGTGAGTGCTTTTGGTAATCATCACATCCCGAAGTGGTATCTGACACCACAAAATTCCAACTTAACTGCATTCTAATTACCAACTTCATAACTCCCAGTATTAGGTCTCAACTTTTATTATCCAACAACAACACTTTAGTCACATTCTAATCAATCTGACAATCGATAAACCAACTAATTAATCATTATAATCAACCTTTAATTCAAAGCCCCAATTCTGACTCGACTTGGAATAATGACTGTGATATCACCTCTGTATGACATGAAACATCCAACTTACATTCCAAAACAACTATATTAAACTCTCGTAACGTCACAATACAATTTAAAGAAACTTAGAAAATGTCAATCGATCCGATCAGCATTTTGACCCCTAAAATAAAAATATAATCAACATTAACTACTATTTCAAGCATAAAGGATAGCACATACCATTTTAACCTTTGCTTCAATTCACAAAGGTTAACAAAGTCAAACTATCAATTTCTACACATTTCAACCTCCAATCGGTGTCATAACTTAATCATCAGCTGCTTTAGACAATCCATATATATCATTTTGAAGTTCGAACTCGAGTCACTTGAAAACCAAGTAAAGTCAAGCATTCAAACTCATGAGAAATATCTCAAAATTCAACCTTTCTTACCTTGATTGAAAAGATGATGAGAATTTTTTCATTAAATCGCAATCTTTTAGTTTGAGCGCGGTGAAGAGAGTGAAAAAAAAAAAAAAAATCAAAGAGGAGGGGGTCTTGAGAGTGCCATTGACTAGGGAAGGGGTGGGGATGAGTTGGTGATGATGACAAAAGATAAGGATGATAAGATATTTAAGTAAATTTGAGTCTGTTAGGTTCGGTTAATTTTTCCCTTTGCGTACTTAAATCTCAGTAGAGCGATTTCCAAATGTGATATTCACAGGCGTATATTACTACTTTAAATGCATGCACAAATGCCGATGTATCGATACTATTAAATTATTGATGTCAACTCGGTCACATACAGTAGAATTTTTTTCTTTTTGTTTAACGTAGCTGGTTATTTCATTTATTTTATTTTCATGATGTGCATATTACTTGAGTATATTTAGGCATGTTAAATATCATATTAATCCTTACTTAAAACTTAAGCAGCGTGTCGGAAACCAATTTTAAAGTTGTCTGACTTATGTCCGCGAGGCATATTTGTGATGTGAGTCTTTGGTATGTCGTGTGAGTATGACATGGATCATGTTAGTGATTTCATTGGTGTGAGGCTGGGATGATAATTTCAAGCCCAGCATTGGTTTAATTGGTGAAGCAGATTTCCTTGCACGTTGTGGGCTCGGTGATATATTGTCAGTAGCACCACGGTAGGAGTGTTAGTGACCAGAGTTGTGTTGTGGTACATAATGGATTGAATTAATCTATCGTTGTTTTGGGATTGAAAATGTGTGTTGTAGTGTGTGCGTTTGGATTCCAACCACAATGGATCTTGGATACCTTATACGTTTTGTGAGATTTGAAGTAACGGTATAATATTTATAATTTATTTGTAACATGCTAGATATTTTTGAGCTATCATGATTGCATATTCCATGATTGGCCTTGGCTAAAAGTACGTTTATTCACCATTAATTGGGCAAATTAAAACATAACTTTATTATGTGAAATAAGACAAGTTAAGGAGAAATTCATAAACTTGTGGTAATATAGTGTTATAAATGCTAAACGCATTTTTCCTTCTTAAGCCATTGAATATGGTTACGTACTAATAAAAGACAAGCAACAAATACCACGATTATTTGATACTTGGTGTGTCGTGTGGACATGTGGTGAACTCGGGGTTAGTGAACGCGTCGCGTGATATAGTAAGAGATAATTGATTTTTGATCTCAATTAAAGGTGATGATGCTATGAAGATAAATATGTTATATTGTCTCTTGCTTACTTGTCTAGTCTTTAAATAATTGATATCTCTTTTTATAACTTTAAATGAGAACATTATTGGATGACCTTGAATGTTGTGTATGTACATTTCAAGACATGTCGTTGGTATTTAGTTTATAATAAGATGAACTTTGTTCCATGGTGTTATAAACGTAAGCTTGTAGTTTGTATAACCCGGATAAGCAATGTTGTCTATAATTTGAAGACGACGCAAGTTGAGTGCGTCGAGGTTTGCTGGTTTGAAGTTAATGATTAAGTTCATCATTTCAAACATCGAATTTGAAGAATGATGCCCCAATAACGCGAGAAATAGAAGAGAGGCTTGACAAAATCTCATATCTCGAATGATTTGTCAGGTGGCGATGTAGCTGCGATTAATAACTTAGACACTTTGTTTTAAATCTGGGACACAAAGAAAGATAATTGAGCTCTTATATAACGATATGTGACTACATTATAAGAGCACATAGTTTGAATCATCCATGAATGGTTGAAACTTCAAACTGTTTTCTTTGAACAAATACATGATATTTTGAATAACAGAAGCAATTAGGTATGGCCAGCTTATGAAAGATGACTTTAACAAAACTTGAGTTCAATCTTGCAAGATAAATGGAGTCAACTCTTACTAGACTTAGTGGGAGGTTCATTAATCTTGGTTTAGTTTGTATGCTCACATACAATTTAGTCAAGGATATAAGTCATTGAATGATACACCGAATTGATAGGGAGTATGAGACCATATAATCTTATCAAGTTCTAAATTAAGTATTATCGAAATGGTATTCAAAGAATGAGACATCATTACGATCTTAAAGGTGTCTTTTTTTTTGCTAAGATACGTTAGTAAGTACATGTTTGATGGATGAAATCTTGATTTTGTATACAACATAATTTTTATTCTACATAAATATGTCACTAGTTGAGTGATACAAGTAAGGATTGTGTTTAATGTAGTTTGAAAGCCATGAATAAAATAAATTCACATATTGAAGGTTGCGGCACCTACTTTAAGTTTATTCATACCAGGCCCCGTGAGGCGACTTCAGAGTCATATTTGACAAACAAACTTTGAAAGCGTCTCGAGTAGACAAGTTAATGTTATATCATTTAGTAGGCATAATTTAACCACGGGTCAAATGTTGAGATTATGTAAATCGTATGAATAAGCGGAAGAGCGTGGTGTTTATTTATATCTACTATAAATTACAATTTATTGTATATACATAGTATCTTCATTATGGTATAAAAATTGGAATTAAATACTATGACTTGAATGCATTCAAGTGGCTCGTTAGAGACGATCCACTATTAGAACTTCCGATTCATATCGAGAGAATGATGTGTGACTAATTCTTGATCGTGTGCGTCTAATGCGAGAGCAGCTGATGTTAAGTCATGCTCCTGACCGGATGACTTGAGGTCATGGAATTGAAATAAGTAGAATACGAGTCGAGTATATAACTCGCTCTATTTACCTTAGATGGTGATTAAATCAGTAAAATGTAATTGATAAATGAACATATTGTAACGACCATGGTCAAACGTCACGAGTGAGAATCGTTATGTCCGGGTTACGAGTCACCAAGCCGATGGGCGACTCGGTTTAAAACTACTTCGTTTCATCCAAAAATTTGATTTCCATTAATATTCTCAAAATAATAACGGTTAAAATTTTACAAAATCAAATCGGGTGATATCCCCAACAAGCAAACTCCATATATCTGACATATCCCGATAACGGTAATGCCCGTGACTTCTAAAGAGAATAAATCTTTGTACTTTCGGAGACTTCTGGTAACAATTGCCGACAAGGCTAAGTTTGAAAATAAAGTACTGCTGATCAAAAGCAGTTGACATAAGTAAAAATGTTGTGAGGATCTCTGCCGCTTGATGCTCACTAGCCGCTCGAACAAAACTTCTGAAAGCGACCTCTTGGCTCATTGCCGCCATCGACGGCACAAATGAAAATGTCACCGCCCATAGCGAAAAGGGGTGTAGCGCGAAGCTTAGTGAACTGCTGCTGCGGGCGGAGCTTACCCATACGAGCAGAGGCGGACAATATTATGACATGAATAAAGTGCGTATATATATATATATATATATATATATATATATATATATATATATATATATATATATCTAGGACTACCTAATGTACAATATCTCCCTAAGAAGGTCTCGAGGCGTAGCATGTTAAGATATAATAGAAGGTGCCGATAAGGCACACGAGAATAAAAAATCATAGAGACTCGACAACGGCTATAACTCTGGTCGTCACCTTACATCTCCACTTAAATATACTGACCTCCCAATGTGCATATATGATCCGTCTACTGCGGGGAATGGATCGACCGCTAATAAAACGCGCTCTTTATCTGCGAAGTATAAGGCCATCCTTCTTAATTTATCTGTGAAGTATAGGGCCACGAACAATAGCAAAGACTTCATACCGCTCTCTTATACCTACCCCGTAGTATAGGCCAAACCACTACCGATTATACCGTGAGTATATAGCCCACAAACGATACTGCACAAAGTGATCGAAATTAAATGCAGCTCTTATGCGATATAAAAGGCGATACAAACAAACTTATAAGGCGATAAACAGCTCTTTATACCCAGGCGTATAAAGGCGATAAACAGCTTCTTTCTGCAGCGGCTATAAAATTAAATGCTCTTAAAAAGAGCCGCTTTTAACCATGGCTCGATTCTGAGTGCCGTATCCTAATACCGAGTCGCCTCAGAGTCATACATGGCTCTGATAATGACTTTTCTGCTCCCAGCCAGGCTAAAACATCTCTCGCGATCTCATAGAATTCCAAACACAATGGACCCTGATAGCACAATTTAAATTAAGAGCGTTGAGTAACACACACAGCAGAATGAGAAGCCCTTTCGCCTACTCTGGCACTTCCGCGGACCTGATGTT